>PVLA01007519.1:0-103674 GCA_004027455.1 Hydrochoerus hydrochaeris | reverse complement strand
TAGCATCCAAAAAAATGAAATACTTAGGAATTAATCTAATGAAAGATGTAAAAGAGTTGTACAGGGAAAATTATAATACCCTGAAAAAAGAAATCGAACAGGACCTCAGTAAATGGAAAGACATCCCTTGTTCATGGATAGGAAGAATATTGTGAAAATGGCCATTCTCCCAAAATTGTTATACACATTCAATGCAATCCCAATGAAAATACCACTCACATACCACATAGATCTAGAGAAATCACTCCTAAAATTCATCTGGAACCAGAAGAGACCTAGAATAGCAAAGGCAATTCTAAGCAGCAAAGCCAAGGTAGGAGGCATCACAATCCCTGACTTGAAGTTATACTACAAAGCCACTGGAATAAAATCAACATGGTATTGGAATAAAAACAGACATGAAGATCAATGGAATAGACTAGAAGATACAACTACGAACATACTCAGCCACATTATCTTTGATAAAGGGGCCAAGCATGTTCACTGGAAGAACGACAGTCTCTTTAATAAATGGTGCTGGAAAAACTGGCTTTCCATATGCTGAAAACTAAAATTAGACCCATGCCTGTCACCATGTACTAAACTAAAATCTAAATGGATCAAAGATCTAAGTATTAAAACAGAAACACTAAATCTGTTGGAAGACAAAGTAGGTAAAAATCTTGAAGACATGGGGATTGGTAGAGAATTCATGAACAAGAACCAAACTACACAGGAAATACTTCCCAGAATCAATAACTGGGATCACATCTTATTAAAGCGTTTCTGCATGTCCAGAGAAATCTCCAGCAGAGTGAAAAGAAAACCCACAAACTGGGAAAAAATCTTAGTGAACTGTCCCTCAGATAAAGGACTTCTGTCTAAAACTTATAAAGAATTTTAAAAAATCAGACCCCCGAAATTCAAAGACCCAATCCAAAAATGGGCATCTGAGAGGAAAACACAGTTCTCAGATGAAGAAATACAAATGACAAATAAATACATGAAAAAATGTTCAGCATCATTGGTCATTAGAGAAATGCAAATTAAAACCACACTGAGATTCCATTTCACTCCAGAACGAATAGCCAGGATCAACAAAACTACCAACAACAAATGCTGGAGAGGCTGTGGGGATAAAGGAACTCTTCTGCACTGTTGGACTGGTGCAAACACTGTGGAAGTCAATCTGGAGATTCCTCAAAAAGCTGGGTTTGGAGGTCCCATTTGACCCAGCTATTCCACTCTTAGGCATATTCCCGGAAAAACTGAAAACATCTTACCACAGTGATATATGTGCACCCATGTTTATGGCAGCACAATTTGTAACAGCCAGATCTTGGAAACAACCTAAGTGCCTATCAACTGAGGAATGGATAAAAAAAATTGTGGTACTTTTATACAATGGAGTACTACTCAGCTATAAAGAATGATCACATTGAGATATTTATAAATAAATGGATGCAACTTGAATCCATACTCATAAGTGAAATAAATCAAACTCACATGTATAAATACCATATAATCTCCCTACTGTAAGAAATGGTAAGAGTACAAAGATTTTATGGTAAATCATGGTTCATCATTATATTGCTTTGAAGTCTTATGTTTTCATTCATTGGTTGGAATGTTTTATTCTGTTTTGTTTGATCTTAATATATGTGATGGTATGAATAGTTACTTTGAATAAAAGACAATATGGTAGCCATTGTTGATTTAATATCATCTTGCTCTGAATTCCTACCATGCTTTTGTTTTTCTATTACCATTGGTTCTATCATGTTGTGTCTTATTGGATTTTAATATGTATGATAGTATAAACAAATTTTTTATTGCAAAAGAGATAATAGAGTAGCCACTGTTCATCTTCGGTTTTTTGGTTCAGAATGCCTTGCAATACTTTCATTCTCTTGATTGGTTTTATTCTATTTTGTTATGTTTGACATTGTTGTGTGTAAAGCTAAGCTCAACTATTTGAAAGAAAAAGACATTATGATAGCTACTGTTAATATCCAATTGTCTTGTTGTGAAGTGCTGTGTTGCTTACATTGTTCTCTTCTGATCTGCTTACATCTGTCCTCTTTTGTTTTATTCTCTTTAAAATTAAAAAAATTTAAAAAAAGAAAAGAATAACAGTGACAACAATGGGTAAACTCAAAAATTATCAATTACCATGTTCTTATATGCTGCAAACTGAGTTACAGGTTTTGCTTAAGTCTCTCAACTTAACCTTGCAAAAAACTATGAAGCAATAACTATTGTCCCTATTTTTAGAAAATAGAATTTTAGAAAGGCTAAGTAACGAGTCCAGTTCTACAAAGCTTGGTTTTACCTTAGAAGGTCTATTTATTCTAAGCCTATAAAAAAAAGGGAAATGTAGTAAAAATGGGAAAGATTTCAAAAGAAATATAGAGAAACTTATAGGTAGAAATATAGGAAATGAGTTCTGTTTAGATAGAAGAAGAAAGTTGAAACTATTCTGGACTGTAAAATGGATGTCAAATAGCCAACCTCCATGAATTTCTGTTTTCACATAGACATGTTCTTTCTTAACTGGTTGGCAAGTGTTAGATTTCTCCGTGGTTTTGTTGAAGCAGTAGCAAGATGGTTTATAAAACAATGAAAGGTAACAATTGTTCCTGGTGTGTCAGCCACTCATCTTGTGGGAGGGATTAATTGCTCTGAAAGTCAGGAGCTATTTGTTGTCACATTTCCACAGAGTGAGGGTTTAGATTGAGGGTTTAGAGTCCCACAAATTCATGAGGACTAGTTAGGCCCACTCACCTCTTTGAGAGCTGGAACTCTAAATGATCTCTAAGGTTCCTTCACTACCTAACAGGATCATGATTCTCTTTGCTCATATTTTGCTTTTTCTTTTATCTCTGCCTAGTCTCTCATTTATCTTCATTTCTGTAAAGAGTTCCCAAACCTAAATCATTGCAACTCAAACACTGAGATATGTGAAGCTTTGAAAACTCAAATCGGGCAAAAGCCTAAAATATATAACACTGATGTACATAATTACTTGGTATGCCCCACTCTGAGTTTGTAAGAGGTTTATGCAGGAAGCAAAAACAGCAGGTTACTTTTTCAGAGTCAGTCACAGAGTCATAAGCTGGTGACTTTGTGGTAACAGGACTGGTTGGGGAATATAACACTTTTGTTGTACTTATAAACAATATTCCCTCCCAACTTTGACCTTTCTGTCTTTGACTATAAGGCTGAAGAGAGTATTTTTTTCTACAGAGGATTAGCATATTTTTATTAGCATCCTTTGAAAGCCTTCTTGGTATACCTAGTTGAGTTGAAATTCTAAAGAATCAAAAGGGTAAGTCTTAGGTTTGTCTAACACTGAAGGGAAATAGTGGAAGCTATTTGCATTGAAAATGCTATATTGATATTATGGATAAAACTGCTTTCTTATCTTTCCTTAGCCAAATGAAAATAGACATAAAGAGAAAGGAAATCCAGGATTCTTGTGGTAGAAAACAAAACAGGATACAAGACATTTTATTCAAATCTGCACTTACAAAAATCTCTTGATAATTCTATAGGTTAGGAAAGTCGGTGAGCACCCAATATCTGGTATATAGTAGAGAGTAAATTCAGAAGCTAGAATCTGATATTGGAAACACTTAATTCTTCTAAGATAGACAACCACAGTCTCAGTTCAAGACCAACGAGTAAATGACAGCTAGAACCAAGCTCAGTATCTTCAGGTCAGTGGCCCCTAACTTGGTTCTTTCTGTTTCTTTAGACCTTGACTCAATACATATTTATTAGATATTTGATATCTAGATGATATGTAAAGATGTTCAAAGATTAATGAGAAGCCCCTAGTTACCAGTACGTCATGTGAGAACTTTGGAAGTTGTAACTCCTGCCCTCACAACAAGAAACAACTTGGGGCCAGGGGGAAACCCTGAAAAATCAACTCTTTTTAGATTCATTATAGAACTGGGATCACAGGGAAAACTTTCATCTCCAAAACTGGAAAGATAGGTGAACACAGAGAATGGCACCTTACCTGGGACAGAAGCTCCTGCTAGAGCGAGGTAGAAACATTTAAATTAATTGACAAATGTTGGAGTTTGAGCATGGATTAGCTCTGAGGATGGGCTTTGGGGACCCACTTTTAGAACAGATCTTCAGACTTTCACAAGTTTTATATTTAGAAGAAGATCCACCAGGTTCTTGAAGTGAAGACTGAAGAAAAATATTTCTGCAATATAAGGGAAATAATTGCCACCTAACATTAAAAATTCTTCGATATAACAAAAAGCAGATGCATGGATTCCTTGGAGGAGTCTGAAATTAGTTAAGAATGGCTAAAAGTTAACCAGAGAAGGGCACTGGGTTGACCATTTGACAAACAGTTTCCCAGTCTGAGTCATAAAGCTCTTTGAAGCTGGGGTCAGAAGGCTAGTAGGTTGAGAACTGGTAAAGGAGGTGGTCAACGTCACAGTGGGTCACACTGTAGATTAGAAAATATAGTGAGTAGAGAATTTGGGGTACTGGGTTAGGCTGGGCTGGTGCAATTAAGGAACTCAAAGGACAGAGTTCATGATAGGGCCTGAGGGGAGAAGTACTAAATCATAAAAAGTTTGGGAAGAGTGTTTTAATTCTGGAGACAGAACAAATGTGACTGATATAGAATTCAGTTGGTTTATACATGTTAGGCCAGGAATCAAAGGACACAAAAATGGAGATGCGTATGTTCAGATGCATCTGCACTGCTGAGGCCAAGAAGAGGGAAAATCTTGCTATTTTTATACATCTGCCTTTTATTGTGTCTGAGGCAGAGATACCCCCTGTCTTCATGTTTTATCTATTACATCAGACTGCAATTCTAGATGTTTTTAGTTTCTTTACAATTTTGATTGTGGTAATACATGCATAACACAAAATATACCATCTCAACACTCTTAAAGTATATTACTTAAGTGGTATTAAGTACATTTGATTTGTTACATGACTGTTCATAGTTCTCGATTTTTAGAAGAAAGTTCTTTTAGACTAAAAAAGGATAAAGGAGATGATAAAACCTTTCATCTCAATAAATCAGTGTGGTTACATCTTGCCACACTGAAATCTAAATTTGCTAAAGATTCTGAAGCTGGTCAAGTTACTTCAGAAAGGAACTGACCACCCAAGTGGCACAGAAGGAGGCTTTTGAGATGTAGAGTTGCTTTTACAGTTGGTAAGCACAGAATGACAGAGCCAGGATGACAGTGCTTGACTATTTAGGATGTTTGATACTGGGGAAGGTGAAGTTGGCCACAATGATCATTACTACATTGGCCAGTGTTGTTTGCAATTAAGTTAGAATTCATTCAGCTGCCTGTGTGGTACAGATTGAGACCATCAGGAAGAAATGCCAGGAAATCTCGGCCTAATGGAACCAAAAGGGATCCTACATGTTGATTGGTCTAGACTTGCTCCGTATGTGTTGTGAGTGTACCTCAGTCCTTGGAAAGGCTTTGAGAAGCCTCAGATTTCTAAGTGTGCGGCATAACCGTCATGCTCCCTAAGTCATAGGATGGGAAAATGATTGGGAGAACAGGAGTCAGGGTCATCATCATTATATGAACAATGTAACACAATATGTTACATCGGCTTGGTCATTTATTCTGGCTGACGTTAGAACTGCAGTCCAGAATGTCTGGAAGCCACTTCTCAATGTCATATTTCAGTTCTTCCTCTGCAGGTTCAAAATCATTCTATGACACAAGAACCTGTCTTTTAATGCTTAAATTTGAAGCCAATATTTTCTAAAATTCTTCAAAGCCTTCCCACTGCAATTACATAAAATCTAGATTTCTTAGCCAGGGTTGCAAAGGGCTATTGGACTTGATCAGCGTCTGTCTGTCTGGACTCACTTCTTCCACTCTCGTTTACCAGCCCCCCACACTACAGCTGTATGTGCCTCCTTTCTTTGCTCATTTGAGTTGTTTCCACCTCAGGAACTCTACGTTTACTTTTTCCTCTGATGAGAGCAACCTTCCGCATGATCCTGCACCTTCTTTTTATTAAGTTGGCAGCTTGAATGTCACCTCCTCGATGAAGCCTTCCCTACCCATCCTAGCTCACCAAATTATGTTAATACCTGACTTTTGCTTCTTCAGAGAACTTACTACAATCACAAACTGTCTTGTTTGCTTGCTTGTCATGTGACCCTAGAATGTAAGAGAGTGTACGAATGGATGCTGAGAAAGATTGGCACGCTGGAGGCATTTCAGCAGTTTTGTGAGTTAATGAGATCTTGCCTATTAAAATATTAAATATCCTAGATGAGTAACATCTGAATTCATTATCAGTTATGAATAGATTGTTTGTGAAATTGGTTATCAGCTTCTTTCCAGGGCTCTCACTAGCAGGGATTCCTGATTATCTCTGGCAGCCCTGTGGGAAACAAAAAGGATTAAGTGGGATGGCAGTTTGGACAAAACCACTTTGTAATGGGTAGATAGGGAAAAGAAGTTCAAGTGGCAGAAATTGCCAGAGCGAGGACACAACCTTGAGAAGGTGCTTATGTCTCTCCATCACAACTTTCACTTTCTTCACAGTAGTGCTCAAAGCTCACCCTAAGCATGGGCACTCACAGCCAGGTGGAGCTAGAAACATCAGGGCTTTTGTCCAACTTAAATGTGACCCTCTTTCAATAGTATCAGCTGTGTGATGTACAAACTCATGCCATTGACCATTGGGATTCTTGCCACCCTGTACTACTTGCTAATAGGAAACTCAGACAAGGTAATTCTTAGAAGATAATTACGAGATATAATGCAAAAGAGGACCCTGGAGAAATAGATTTCTAACAACTCCAGATGCCCGACTCTTTCTGGAACCACTCGTGAAGTAAAGATAAGGGAAAATGGGAAGGGAGAAAGAGATGCCAGAGGAATGAAAGTGGGTAGAAGAGAGAACTCCTTCAAGTTCAATAAGAACAAGGATAAGGTTTTTGAAAGTATTTCACAATGACATTCCACCAGAAAAAAATGAATAAATATTAGAACCACCCAGGGCCTCCAGGTGGGAAGCACTTAGTAGACTCATCTCGAATAGATAGCACTACTCCTAGTTATGTGGACAGAGAAGGAAAAGTGGGGTTTTCCTGAGTTATTTATTCACTCAGACTTTCTGAATCTTTCTTGATGGTTCTTGCAGGGTAGGGTTGTGCCTTTCCCATTCTGCAGGCCTGTGGGAAAGACTTACGTAAGGCATATGCAGTGAAATAACAGGATTTCTGGGAAGAAACTCTTAAAGGCTTATTTTTTTAAAAACTGCATTGCTAAATTTAGGGAAGTGATTCAGAAGACACCCCCACTCCATCACATGCACACCTCTCTAGCTAGTGCTCCACGCACGTTTAACTGTTTTTCTTGGCATTTTATATTTTTTTTCCCAGTTTCAGCATAGGGTTTTGCATCTGTCTGTAAAGGTTCTTGCTGTAGGGATCATTTGCCCTTTTTTAGGTGAAGTGATGGCTTGGACTAACCTGCATAAAACATAAAGCAGTGTGTGACAGCTCCTCACATGGATCAGAAATTTGGAAACTACATGGTTCATGAGGGAAAATGCATTCTGAGGACCTGGGAGGTTGAGGGGTAATTCTTCTTGGCAGTCACAGGACATGGGTCTTTGAAATGCCACACTGAAAACAAGCACTTGACATTAGATTCATGCTGCTGGTTCATTTGTTTGGTCCTTTCCTTATTGCCTGGGAGCAGGGGACTGTGTGACAGGGCCATGTGGAAAAGCATAGGAGAGGTGATCCCAGAAGGGCTACTAATAGGGCAAATGTCTGCAAGCCTGTCATTTGTTCTTCTGGAGTTTACTCCTATAGAAAATGAGAAAGTTGGACTGAGCCAGCCATTCCCAGATGATCCACAGAACTCTACTGAAAAGACACAGTGCATACTTTGATCCCTTCTGGTCATTCAGAAGCACTTTAAAGCTCACTTTAGAAACATGCTATGTTCTGTGACTCAAAACAACAGCAAAACTTTGTTGATTACATTATTTTTCAAACTAAATTGGTCATAAAACAGCTCTTCCTCTGTCTTTGCCCTGATAACCTGTTAACTGTATCTCATTGGGTGGTAATGTTCTCTGGAACTCACTTTTGGAAATGCAGAACAAGATGACTTTGTGAGTGACCTTGCGGGCTTATCGCAGCCCCAGGTTCAGCTCAGTTCTTCCAGGAGAGCCTACTTCTTGTCAAATGTGTCCTGGTACAATGAGGAAAGACAAGAGCCCTGGCTCCAAGATGCTGACAGTCACAGTCCCCACTCCGGTGTCTGTGACAGAAAAGCGGGTTGTCTACTTAGCTGATGACATTGCTTTGGAAACTGAGCAGGATGCCCTGAGAGAAAAAATTGTTTCCAGCTTGTTGGCTGCTA
The DNA here is from genome assembly GCA_004027455.1 of Hydrochoerus hydrochaeris. Taxonomy (NCBI): domain Eukaryota; kingdom Metazoa; phylum Chordata; class Mammalia; order Rodentia; family Hydrochaeridae; genus Hydrochoerus; species Hydrochoerus hydrochaeris. The sequence continues at coordinate 95,293 of PVLA01007519.1, read as the reverse complement.
AAGAGCTTGTCCTATATCCTCAGTGATTTACTTGAGGATTCATAAGTAATATTGTGATTGGATGATGAAATATTGAAGGGAAGCTGTCATTGTTTTCCCAACAAATCCCCTACTCACTGAACTGAGGGGACTCTGCCATGGTTATGGGATGGCTATAATCGATTGGGCTATTATGGGATAGAACAAAGGTTGCTGAAGATCCTTCAGATAAGTGTCAGGAGCTTCTACCTCTCACTGTCATGTCTGACATCATTTGGGGGAAATGAAATTGCATGGAGAACAGGAAGACTTGTTTGGTGCAAGAGCAACTTAAAATATGTTCTAGGATATTTTATCAAAACATTTCTCTGATTTGGGATTCTCTCTTCTGGACCAGGCAATTGCAAATCTGCCTGCAGCTTTACAGCTAATGGTACCACCCACTGAATCTCCATATGGCCGTGTGACTAAGAACATTTGTTACAACTTTAAAGTGGCCCCTAACTGTGCTATAGGCACAATAGTATATATATGATACCAAGCAACCAGAAATATGACTTAGGGGCTGGGGCTACAGAGAGAAAAAGCTGGCAGGAAAGACACTGTTTCAAGATGCACTGGTGACAGATGTAGCACCTATGGCATGTGGATCAACTCCTACACTACCGCTCACCTTTAATGAGCACTCAGACAGGACTTCTCTGCTCTTCTTCCCAGATAGTGTTAACAGAGATGACATTTGATTGGAAGAGCAGTAAATGGAAATGCAAAAAGTGAAACAAAGCTGTGGGGAGACTGTGGGATGGGAGGAAGGCAAGGAAGGCAACTGATGAGCAATAAGACCACAAGATGATGAAACTGAGCAAATGTAAATTAGAGAGAATTTCAGGAGTAGAGATGAATTCAATTGCAAGTCTAGGGAAATCAAATGCCCACTCCCCCCTACCCCCCATATGTGTAGCAGCAGGCAAGAGAGAACATTGTTCCCTAAAAAAAGAGTGGGATGTTAAAGAGACAAGTAGGGGAGAGACAAATAGCAGCTATCATGCTGTGAGTTTTCCTAAGGAGAGGACCACTTGATATGTGCTGCTGCAGGGAGCCACACTGAACCCTCCTGGAGGGGGCATTTCACTTCCAAACCCATCTTTTGCTCCTCAGGCTTCTGTGCAGTGGGCTGGCTGGGCTGCTTCCATCAACACATCTTTGGCAGTCCAGAATCTTTAGGGATGACACGGACAGAGACCCAGAGGCAGTGTCAGCTTGATCCAGGTCACACTGGGCATCAGGTCTCAGACTGCCAAGAGAGTCAAGCAGCTATGAAATCTTAAATCCATTTTTAAACTTCTCCCTGAAATGTGCTTTTTCACAGTGCTAGGGATTGTACCCAGGGCCTCACTTGCACATGGCTAGCAAGTACTCCACTAGTGAGCTACATTCCTAATCCTTACTGACTTTTAGTTTCAGACAAATTTTTGCTAGATCAATAAGTCACACAAGCTAGTTTTGATCCTGTGATCATCCCACCTCATCCTCCTAAGAAACTGAGATTGTAGGCATGCACTGCCACACCTGGCTTTGTAACCCCTTTTCTGATCACTGTCTTCTCTCTGCCTCGCCCCTCCTCTTGAAGCCTTTTTCTAATTTTGCTGAGATGTCAGAGGTTTTCCTTCTCTCTCCCTCTCTTGGCCACTTTCTCACTGCCATGCTAAAATCCAAAGAATTGCCAGTTATCTTTTTTTTTTTTTTTTCACTTTTTCTTGCTTGCATGGCTGATTGCTTTCCTTAAAAGGCTGCTTGGCATTTTCTCTACCTTCCCAAGCCCTTTTCTACTCCTGCCCTTCCCCACACAGTTTCCATCTCAGCAGATGGCTTTGCTTCTGTCTTTACAACGGGGCCATGTAAAACTAAACCCAGGCAGCTGGATCTTGTTACATGAAAGGCATTTTATTGCAGTACTGAGGATTGAACCCAGGGCCTTCATACTGAGATATATTCTAGAATTATTTTTTTAAATTTTGAGATAGGGTCTTGCTAAGTCATTAAGTTGCCAGTCTGGGATTAAATTTACCATCTTTCTGCCTCAGCCTCCCAGGGTGCTAGAATCACAGGCATGTGCAACTTCATGATATTGAAGGCCCCTTTGATCAACAGATCTTTACTGAATTTGGATTTAGCAAGCAAGGCTTAGTCTAGCATAGGAGAACATTAAGGTCTTGTGATAATTGTTTGACATAATACTATGGAAAAATTTAGCAGTCCATGGGTAAATAAAGAAGGATAGGGTAAAGAAGGGAGACACAGAAAAGAGAGGAGACAGAAGGTTGGCTATAGAAAACTCAGAGAAGAAGCCAGGGAAAGATCCAGTTAGGAAACCTAAATGGCTTTTAAGAACAAGAGAGAGTTATATTTAATGGGATGCTGCTGTGTAGCTAGAACAAATACTCCTCTGCCCCTCATCAGAAACCGCTACGAAGCCTATCACACACACACACACACACACACAAGTGCTTTGTGAGTGCTCTGTATTGTAGAGTTGGAGGAGGGACCAATGTTCTTTCCAAAGCTATGTGGCACTGACCTCAATGTGCCCCAAAGGTGAGAGAGGATTTCTCAATTGAACCAATTCAATGACAACCATGTTTGAGACCCCAGAAATCCCCCACAAAGGCAAGTCTGGAAAATCTATGGAAGCCTGAGGTTTGCAATAATGTTGAGCCAGTATTAGCTCAATTTAGAGGGTACAAAAGGATCCCAGCAAAGGACTATTTGGATTAAACAGAGGGGAAAGTAAAACACAGAGAATAGGTCTTCAAATGTGAATTTCTTCAGCTTTGTCCCCATTCTACAGATATATCTCCAGGGGTACCTTTCTTACCTCAGTCTCCATCAAAGCAGAGGTGTCCGATTTCACAGAAAAAGAACAAACCTAGGTGTTAGGACTTGGCTTTGGAAACTCTACAACCTGATGAGCTATGTAACTCTGAACAAGTTATTCGACTTCTCCCAGCCAAGTCAATTTTTTTTATCTGTAAAGTAGGGAATAAATAAAACTCTAGCAGTTAGGTTTAAATGACATAATGTATATGAAAGCAATACCATAGTCCCTCACTAAGAGGTATCGAGCTCTATACCAACACTAGGACTGCGGGTGTTCGGAAAGAGGAGATCAAGGGAAAGGACCAGACACCACACCTCCATACCCAAACTCTCAGAGCAGATGCTTGGTGTCTTCACTAGTATGAGTCCACCTGAACCATTCTCCATGTGGCCTATATCCCTGCTTGTCGGTGACCAGCCTACCTGAATTACTCCCCCATTCCTCATTTATTTGTCCCAGTATCATGACTCTGCACAACCCCAAGTCTATTCCCATATCCAATCCCTCCCCTGTCCCAAAACTTACTACTATATACTCTTAAATTTATGGTCAATCATTAACAAAATTCTCTTCTGTTTCTAGCCTCTTCTTGGAACATTCCTTTCAGTTTATTACTCTAATGCAATCTTGGCTCTTCCCCGAGGGCACCGCCACGAGAAGAATGGAGGCTGCTTTTATTCCCAAGCCCTCAGACTTCTGGGCTTGGAGAAGGATGGGGTCCTCCTTGCTGCTCCTCATCCTCCCTACTCCTACAGTACCCCTGCTTTGCATCACGTCCTCAGAGTATATCACCCACCGCACTTCACTGTTCCTACGACATTTCACGTGCTGGCACCTTCTACAGCATTACTTCTGTCTTGATTTTTGATAATTTCAGTAGACTAGAAGTTGACACTTCATTTGCCAAGGCTACTCACTCATTTCTTTAAATGCCCTTACACTGATAATCTTATTCGCTGCCTGATCTCAAGCTCTCATTTCCACGGAGACCATCCTGGACTTTGTCATAACAAATCACTGCAACTGTTCCATGATGTGGTATCTGTGATATCTCTAATTTCAGCTTAGTCTGGAGCTCCAGATCTGAAAAATGTCTGTCCCTATGGAACCTAGAATCCACTGATCCAGCCACATTTTTGCTATTCCCACTCACTCCGTGTCCTCTCCTCTGTCCTCCTTAGCTAGTGTGTGTTCCCTAGTCAGTCATTAATAACTTTGGGCATGTTCCCTCATTGCAGTGTCTTGTTTCATTATATTGACTTGCCCAGCCTCCAAATTTGACTGAGTCTCTGCTGTTTTGGCCCCTGCTCCCCATGCAGTTAGAAATGGCAGAGAACAGGCAAATACTGGACTGGTTCTGCTTTAAATTCATTCTCTTAACCTCAAGGAGCCCCATAATGCTGTCCAGCAACCATTCAATATTTCCTCATACGTTCTCCCTCCCACTCTGTGAGATGATTATTTCACACCTTCTTCTTTCTCCTCACACATCCAACACCTCTGCCCCCATTCTCACTCTCAGCAGACGACCTTGCTTCTTACTTTCCTGGCAAAATTGGAGCAATCAGCAAAGAACTTCCACAAACTCCTACTACCTCATCTACCCACCTCCAACCATCTGCATCTGTATATTTGGTTTTCCTCCAGTTACTAACTCTATGCGCCTCTCAATTATTCCCTATGTAATTAAGAACACCTGGTGGGGGACGCAGAAAATTGTATGCACGTATGTGTGAGACAGCATGAAAAGGAGAGACAGTGAAAATGAGGGAGAGAGATGGAGATGGGGGTAGACCTCTTATTAACTACCGGTACTAGCTTAATGTCTAAATATTTTGGAGTTTTCCTTAAGATAGATTTCCAAAAAATATAATGATGAGGGCAAACTTTATTTTCATGATAATATTGTTAGTTGGGTGGGAGTAGGGGAAGAGGAGAATGAGCAACATCTAAACTCTATTAGAATTTAAATACAATAAAAACATAAATAGCATTCAAGAAACATGTATCTCTTTCATAGTCACAGTTTTGTTCAGAGTAAAAATCAAAGAACAAAGCAAAAAAAAACCCTATAATATTAATCTTTTGTTTTACCTTTTGCAAGGTAGGCACTTATGCTGCTGAGCTAAATCCCCAGCCCCATATTTTACTTTTTGTACCAGTTCACAGAAAGACAATTCTGTAAAAGCTTTTTAGTTATACGATTTTTTATAAATAAGTATTTGCAAAATTGAATGAGCAAACATTTTAATAGTCTAAGAGTTGCATAGACATCTACACAAATCTGAAAAGTTTGCTGGTCTTGGAAGAAGGAGTGGGTAGAAGGTCAAATAAATCATGTACGTTGACTCCCTTGTTAGTGCCTTTGTATGGGTTTTAGCTATACTCGGTGAAGAATATTGGTATTTCTCTGTGGTATTTACTTAGATTTTTTTCATTACAAAAGCAATATACAAAATCTAATAAAAATATATGGTGAATGTTTAATATTTTGTAAATTACCATAAAAGACATTACCATTAGCCCCCTCAAAATACTCCCCTTTGCTATAGATATATTTATTCCATCATTTCTGCCACTTTCTGAAGCAGATCTGGAAGTGTGATTTAAAAAAACAATGAATATTGATGCCGAGTGCCATCCAGTGGAAAGTCAGGCTTACAAAAACATTACAGTGTGTCGTCATGTATCTTATACTCCAAATCTGGCACAGTGTGACTTCTGGCTCTCACTTAGAGTAAAAATGACAATGATAAGTAAAGATTTTGAATGACTCAGAATATATCCAGGCAGTCACAACAATGCATTTAAAGACACTCACAAAAGAAGACTTCCAGAACTGCTTCAGAAAGTATTAAGAATAAAGAGGTAAGTGTATTTGGAAGTATTTGGAATGTATTTTAGAAGTAAATGGGACTATTTTGAGAGGAATTAATTGCAGTGCTTTTACTACAATCAATATTTTAAAATTTTAAACATTCGCCATATTTTCCTATCACACATATATCTCCAGTTAAATGGAGATTTATCATTTACTTTTAAAGAAATTGCTTCTCTGTTCCTAAATGCAATAAAGTCTTGATCAAGAAATAAAGATACACAAATTCACAGGAAAAAAGAAAAACAGAGAAAGAACCCACAGATAAGAAAAAAATGGCAGTTATTGAAAAAAAAATCTTTATACCAAGTCCAAATACCATATGGCAGAGCAATGACTGAATTTAGAATGGAATAAGAACTGGCCCACATGACTGCAAAGAAAATGGTAACTTGCCTGCTAGGCTCCTGGATGAGCTTAATGGTAGGTATTTACTGGTAGTTTAGTGGTATGAGAATGCCATTGACTGAAAATGAGATCGGTTTAAATCTATGTAAAGAGAAGATGGATTCTGCCTGATTGTCTCCCCCAAATTACATATTTCAGATGACCAATTGCTGCAATGGGGAGGAAGTCGATTGTCTAGTAGAAATGAATTAAAAGGATTTCAGATGTGGGGATCTCAGACATTGAAAACAGAGGAATTCAGTGAAAATTTGCAGTTTAAACAGTGAGATACTTCCCATACGTTGCTCCCACAGAACAGATGGGCCACCCCATCTTCCAGACAAGATGTTATAGGGGGATTATTCTAATTGTAAAATGAATAGCCCCAAAGGAGGCTTTTTGTATACTGACATATATGGTTCTCCCAAGGAAGAGTAACCTCTACGTCCTGTGGTGAAATCCAACAGTCTACAAGATCCATCCATGCTTATATCAAAATTTTAGAATCCTATTTTAAATTTGAATAATTAAAAATTGTAAGACATCTAAGGAGAGCCTCTAACATGAAAAAGAGAAACAATAAGTTAGAAAAAGGAATCAGAAGAAAAACAATGACTAAAAAGAGAAGATAATTACAATACTTTGAGAGAGGAAAAAATATTGCCTTCATGATACAAAATAGATATTAGCAAAAAAAGCAATGGTATTAGTTAACATATAATAGGTTATGGTACAGTAATACATGCAGTTTTCAGACTTAGGACAACTAAAGTTTATTTCTCACTAACACCAATGAAAAGAAATCAAAAGTTACTCTTCTTTATCTTTAGACTGAGAGACTCAGGGTCCTTTCATTTTATGATGTCAACATCTTTGCATGTAGCTTACCGACACCACAGCAGAGCATTCACCAAAGAAGGTGAGAAGATGGACTTAAGTACAATTTTTCATACCATGGTGACATGTATCACTTCTGCTCACAGACCATTGGCCAGACAGAACTAGTCACATGGTCTCAGTTTAATTGAGGTGGGGAAATACTGAGAAGCATATGGAATACTATTTATTCTTTAACCCTTTTCTTCACAAGAGCTATCAGAGAACAAGAAGGGGCTCTTGGAAATTAATAAAAATAGCTGAAAAAAGTGTTCCATAGAAAACTTAGTTGATAAAGTTAAAAGAACCCATCAGCAAATATATTCTTAAAGGACGGGTTGAAATTTTGAAAGGTTGATAATCCATCTGATTACTGGGAACCTTATGAAGAACACAGACATAAAGAATGAAAGGAAATGTTTTATAAAGTGATACCAGAAATCATTCACCAAACAAAAACATAAATCTTTAAGAGTCCAATGACTCAGGTACCCAAATTTTTGGACAAAATATAATGGTAAGAAATTACATAACATAATGTCCAACAAATTGTGCTTAAAAAACAATGAAAAAAAAAAAAAGAAGTCCTCAGAGGTATGATTTGCTCTGGAATTACTAAAGGGGAAAAGTATGACTGACAAGTACTTTGTGGACCCTGTTTAATTATAGTGCTGTCTTGTGTTAGATAACATTATATAATAATTGTCTTTTTATGTAAGGGCACTTGATTCTCTTAATAATTATTATATTTAATGGAAATAAATATTCCACAGAATAGATTTACCATATTTTACTTAACCCTTCCACTATAGTAAGACTTTAATATTTTCAGTGTTTTGCTGTTCTATGTAGACTGTCATGAATATCTTAATGACAAAATTTTACTTTTAAAGTTTAGATTGTTTTCTTAGGGTGGCTATGTTATATTCTCATGATTCTTGGGAGATATTATAAGAATTGTCTTCCATAGTTATGGCACCAGTTCCTAAAGCAGTCAGGCTGACATGCCACATGCTCTCAAGAACTGGATGCCTTCATGAAGGAAAGACTTTGCTAACTCAGGAGGGAATTGGCTTTGCACTTCTCTTATTTTTTTTGTAACAATTGTGCTTTATCCTGCACATTTTATAACTTTCATAAACTAAATTTTGCTTATTTATCTTGATTTTCTTATTGCTTTGTAGAATTTCTCTGTATGAATCTTTTGTTTGTTACTTACCTGCTTTTTAATTTAGTTTTTAATATAACTACATATTTAAAATCCTTCTGTAATGAAATCTGTTGATTATATATTTAATGATTTATTACTTTAAAATGCATATTTCTCTAGAAAGTTGATAACCACTTAATTTCTTTTTGCTTTACAGTGATTAAAGTTTTATACATTAATCCTCAATAAAATAAATTCAATATTTATTTAAAGAGTGCCTCCTATATCTTGGGTACCAGAAGTAACAGATAAATAGAAGAGGTCCTGCTTGCTAGTATCTTGCAGAATAAATTGTTAGCTGGGGTTGGGGGGCATTCCTATAATCCCAGTATTTTGACAGGCTAAGGCATGAAGACTGAAATTTTGAGCCCAGCCTGGGAAACGGCAACTTAGTAAGATTCTGCCTTAAAATAAAAAATAAAATAGGTCTGGAAATGTAGCTCAGCGTGAGTGCCTTGGTACCCCAGTACCACAAACTAAACAAAGCAAATTGCTATGATCCCCTATAAGTTGCTTATCCATCCCAGCACTACCATCATGAAGAATGCTTTCTTTTCTCACTGTTGTCTTGTGTCACAAATTCTCATATGTATACATTTTCTATTTTTCATTTAACTATTTTCAGTAATATAAGAACTATATTGTTCTAATTATCAGAGCTTATATTTTTAGATATGGGTTCAAATTTCACCCTATTTTTAAATGTGGCTCTATATTTTAAAATACATTTTTAAATCATTTTTCCAAGTAATCTCCAAGATATTACACTTTTTACTGGAATTTAATTAATGTCAAAAGGGTAGAAAATAGTGAAATCATATTTAGATAGTGCAATTTGATACAAAGGAGTTTTCTACATGTACATTGATAAGGTTATAGTTTAATAGCACATATAGAACACTCAGTAAAGTACTGCCTATTTAACACTGTCTTCTTGGTATTGTATATAAGAAGTTCAATGATGAAAGAATAAAAGACAATAAAATACCAAGCAAGCACAAGATCGTGAGTTCAACCCCTGTCCAAAAAAAAAAAAAAAGAAAGACAATAAAAGTCAATTTAAGAACAGGCAATGGGACTGCTCCTGTGGGCCTGCCCTGCCACCGGGAACATTGCGGAAGCCAGTCTCAGGCATAAACTGCCTGGGACCTCCCCTGTGGACTTGCCCTGCCACCAGGAACATTGCAGAAGCCTGCCCCAGGTCGAAAACTGCCCTGGACTGCTTCTGCTGGGCCTGCCCTTCCACTGGGAACATCAGAACACCTCAACAGGCTTCAGCCAGTGAGAAAAAACTTGGAACTTTGCTTCCAGGTGACGAACCTTGGACTGCAGCAGATTAACTGTGTCAGTGTGGTGAGTATGCCCCTAAAATAGAGGTGTACATTGGGTAAATAGGGCCAGTAGTAAAGCCCTCTCCAACTAATTCTAAGACTTTGGTGAGTCTGAAAAGAGTGTGTGTGTGATCCCTTCCTACACATAGAAAACATCAGGCAGAGTGAAAATGGCAAAAGGAAAAAGCAAAATTCAGTCTCAAACATCTAGTTCACCAGAAGCAAGCACAGGAGACACTGAAACAGAGGATCCCAAAAGTAACACACCGGGAATCTCTGAAAAGATAGTGAGTGAAATTAAAAAAAAAAAAAACTCCATCAGCCTATAGAGGAAATCAAATTAGAAGTACTCTCCCATGTAAAGATAGAAATAACAACCTTAGTAAAGGAGTTGTTGAATGTAGCTAAAGAAGAAATAGAGAAAAAGTACAGAAGCATCGGAAAGTGATTGAAACCTTGAATGAACAATATAGATAACAAGTAGAATTCATGAAACAAACCCAAAGAGACATCCAAGAAACAAACAAACAAAAAAATCTATTGAAAGTGTGCAAAACTGCCTAAAGGAAGCTGAGGATAGGATTTCGGACCTTGAGGACAGGATCACAATTAGTGATCAGGAAAGGATAGAACTTGTAAAAATAACAAAGCACCATGAAATGACAATCCAGAAGCTTCATGATGATGCCAAGAGCAACAATATAACATTAATGGGCATTAGTGAAGATAAAGGAGCCCATGCAAATGACATATGTAAAGTATTTACAGAAGTAATAGCAGAAAATTTCCCAAACATGGGGAAAGAATCTGATATGCAGATAAGTAAGTCATATAGAACATCAAACAGTCACAATCAACATAAATCCAAACCCAGACACATAGTAATTAAGATCGCAGCCATACAGCATAAAAACAGAATACTAAAAGCTGTTAGAGAAAAGATACAACTCACTATCAAGGAAAACCCATTAGAATCACAGCAGACTTTTCAGCACAAACCCTCAAGTCAAGAAGAGCTTGGAGTGAGGAGCTAAAGATGGCTGATCAGTGAGCAACAAAACACAAAGCCTCTGGGGAGAAACAACTCATATGCCAGAATAAAACATCCTGGAGAGACCCAGACAGAGGGAAATGGATCCTCTTGACACAGGAAGAAATTAAAACGTAAAAAAGCTCATCAAATATGTTGGGACTACAACTGAAATAGCTAAAAATTACAGAACACAGTGTTTTCTCAGTGACCCACCAAGTTTGCGCTGGCCTGAATTTGCGCCAGCTTGAATCTGCGCCAGCTTGAATCTGCGCTGGCCAGCAGAGCCGCTAAACCCCTTCCCGCCACCACTCATAGGAAGCGCAGCAGCGCTGAAGTTGGGAGTCGGTGAGCCCAACGGAGAGTGCAGCCAGCAAAGGGACCTTCATTAATCCACGGTCAGTGCTGGGAATGAGACCCCTCCCCCACAGGAAGGGTGCGACCAAATGGGTGACATGTTGGAATCGGGCAGGAGGAGCCTGAACTGGGAGTGACAGTGACGTCAGTTGGTTGCTCCCTCCCCAGAGCAGATTCATGGGATTTGCTTGGACTGGGCCGCGCTCCTGGCTGGGACCCAATGAACCATCCCAAATCGATTCCCTGCTCCTAGCATGCACTAACCAGGTGAAGGCCCCTGAAGTTTGGCTGGCCCAGTGGGGAGGGGCCGGCATAGGCAGCCACTGTAATTTATCAACTAGTGATTTCTTACTGTTTATCTTTTTTTTGAAATTCTGTATTATCTCTACCCTTTACATGCTTTTATTTCCCTTTAAATAAAAAAAAATTTTTTTAAAGTAAAAGGAAGAACAGAAAGTGCTCTAAAGGATATAACTTCATTTATGTTTAAGTGTGTAGGATTGATAACCATGTTGTTCAGTTGTTACTGGATTATTGAACTTCTTTGCAGCCTCACTGTTTGAATGTTTACTCTGTATGTTTTAATTTTGTAACTTGAACAACTATGTCTAAGAAGACAATATATAGTTTATCAACTAGTGATTTCTTATTGTTTTTTTCTGAAACTCTGTATTGCTTCTACCACTTTTTCTGTTTTGCTTTTTTCCTCTTTAAACAAAATTTTAAAAAAAGAAATAAAGCAATACCCACAATTCAATGAAAATACAGACACAATATACTGCAACCTGTGGGATGCAATGAAAGCGGTCCGAAGAGGGAAATATATAGCAATAAATTGTCATATCAAGAAAACAGAACAAGCACAAATAAACAACCTAATGCTCCATCTCAAGCTTCTAGAAAAAGAAGAGCAAGCTAAACCCAAAGCTCATAGAAGAGAGGAAATTGTAAAGATTAGAGCAGAAATTAAGGCAATTAAAACTAAAAAAAAAACCAAAGAATTAATGAATCAAAAAGCTGATTTTTTGAGAAAATAAACAAAATTGACAAGCCCCTAGCTAACCTTATCAAGAAAATGAAAGAAAAAACCCAAATTCATGCAATAAGCACTAAAAAGGGGGAAATTACTACAGATCCCATGGAAATTCAAAAGATCATGAATACCTACTTCAAAAATCTCTACTCACATAGAGTGGAAAACACAGAGGAAATGGACAGATTTTGAGAAACATATGAACTACCAAAGCTCAACCAAGAAGATATAGAAATTTTGAACAACCCAATATCAGCCATTGAAATTGAAAACACAATTAAAAACTTACCAACAAAGAAAAGCCCAGGTCCTGATGGATTTACAGCTGAATTCTACAAGAAATTTAGAGAAGATTTGATGCCTTAAACTCTTCAACGAAATTGAGAAGAAAGCAATCCTCCCTAAATCATTCCTGGAGGCAAGTATTAGTCTGACACCAAAACCAGAGAAAGATCCAAAAAAGAGAACTATAGGCCAATCTCACTAATGAACATTGATGCAAAGATTCTCAATAAAATAGTGGCAAATAGAATGCAGCAAATCATCAAGAAGATTATACATCATGACCAAGTGGGGTTCATTCCATGAATGCAGGGATGGTTTAACATACATAAATCAATAAATGTAATACACCACATCAACAGAGCCAAAAACAAAAACCACATTGTCATCTCAATAGATACAGAAAAAGCTTTTGATAAAGTCCAACACATGTTCATGATAAAAGCGCTTAAGAATCTCAGAATACATGGTGTCTACCTCAATCTTATAAGGGCCATCTATGAGAAACCAAAAGCCAACATTATACTAAATGGACAAAAACTGAAAGCTTTCACTTTAAAATCAGGAACAAGACAAAGATGTCCACTATCACCACTCCTTTTAAATATAGTTCTGGAAACACTATCCAGGGCAATCAGACAAGACAGAAAAATTAAAAGAATAAAGATAGGAAAGGAAGAAGTTAAATTATCACTATTTGCAGTTGACATGATGCTGTATATAGAAGACTCAAAAAACTCCATTAAAAGACTACTAGAGGTAATAAACAAGTTCAGCAGTGTAGCTGGATACAAAGTCAATGCTCAAAAATCAATAGCATTCCTGTACACAAGCAAAAAACTCACTGAGAGAGAAATTATGGAAATATCGCTCTTTACAATAACATCTAAAAAAATGAAATACTTAGGAATCAACCTAACTAAAAATGTAAAAGAACTATAGGCTGAAAATTATACTATGTTGACAAAGGAGATTGAAGAGGATCTTAGAAAATGGAAACATATTCCTTGCTCTTGGCTAGGAAGAACCAACATTATGAAAATGGCCACACTCCCAAAACTGTTATACAGATTTAACACAATCCCAATCAAAATACCTTTGACATATCTCACAGATCTAGAGAAAACACTCCTAAAATTCATTTGGAAACAAAAGAAACCTAAAATAGCAAAGGCAATTCTGGGTAACAAAAGCAAGGCAGGAGGCATCTCAATTCCTGACTTGAAACAGTACTATAGAGCCACAGTGATAAAATCAGCATGGTACTGGCAAAAAAATAGACCCGAGGATCAATGAAATAGATTAGAAGATGCAAGCACAACTACAAAGACACTCAGCCACCTGATATTTGACAAAGGGACCAAATATGTCCACTGGAAAAAGGATAGTCTCTTTTATAAATGGTGTTGTAAAAATTGACTCTCCACATGCTGAAGACTGAAACTAGATCCAAGCCTATCACCATGCACAAAACTAAAGTCTAAATGGATCAAAGACCTAAATACTAAAACAGAAACAGTAAATCTACTGGAAGACAAGGTAGGTAGGAGTCTTGGAGACATAGGGGTAGGCAGAGAATTCATGAACAAAACGCAAACTGCATGGGAAACACTTCAAAGAATCAACAACTGGGATCTCATATTATTGAAAAGTTTCTGCACTTCAAAGGAAATCACCAACAGAGTGAAAAGAAAACCTACCGAGTGGGAAAGAATATTAGCCAGCAGTCCCTCAGAACATATAAAGAATTGAAAAACATCAAGCCCCCCAAATTCAAAGACCCTCTCCAAAAATGGGCATCTGAGATGAACACAAAGTTCTCAGAGGAAGATATACAAATGGCAAATAAATACATGAAGAAATGTTCACCATCACTGGTCATTTGAGAAATGCAAATTAAAACAACTTTGAGATTTCACCTCACTCCGGAAAGAATAGCTGCCATCAAGAAATCAACTGATAAGGAATGTTGGTGAGGCTACGGGGAAAAGGGAACACTTTTCCACTGTTGGTGGGAATGTAGACTGGTGCAACCATTATGGAAATCCATATGGAGAATTCTCAGAAGACTAGGATTGGAAGCCACATTCAATCCAGCTATTTCCCTCCTGGGTATTTTCCCAGAAGAACTGAAAAGTTCGTATTGCAGTGATATATGTGCACTCATGTTCATAGTGGCACAATTTGTGATAGCTAGATCTTGGAGACAACCAAGATGCCCATCAACTGCAGAGTGGATGAAAAAGATGTGTTACTTTTATACAACGGAATATTACTCAGCTACAAAAAAGGATGATCTTGAGGCCTTCATAGGTAAATGGAGACAACTTGAGACTATCCTCATTAGTGAAATAAATAAGAATCATATTTATAAATATCACATTGTGTCTCTAGTGTAAAAAGTAATAAGAACTATAAGAGTAATAAAACCCAAAATGTGTAATTGCTATTATAAAAAAGAGAGGAAAAGAAAGGGCTCTAAGGGATATAACTGTATGTACGTTTGAGTGTGTAAAATAGATGACCATATTGCTGAATCTTTCTTGGATCTTTGAGCAGAACTGTTTGCAATCTCACTGTTTGAACGTCAACTATGTATCCTTTAACTTTGTAACTTTATCAACTACATCCAAGATGACAATGTGTAATTTATCAACTAGTGATTTCTTTTTTTTTGCTGCCTCTGGGATGGAACTCACAACCTCATGTTGACAGAGTGGGGCCTTAGCCAACTAAGCTAAACCGGGGAGCACAACTAGTGATTTCTTAGTGGGTTCTTTTTCTCTTTTTCCTTTTCTTTTTTCTTTTAGAATTCTGTATTTTTGCTACCCTTCTTTCTGTTTTGCTTTTTTT
This sequence comes from Hydrochoerus hydrochaeris, assembly GCA_004027455.1. NCBI lineage: Eukaryota > Metazoa > Chordata > Mammalia > Rodentia > Hydrochaeridae > Hydrochoerus > Hydrochoerus hydrochaeris. The sequence goes on along the minus strand of PVLA01007519.1, from coordinate 80,199 downwards.
CTTCTCTTTAAATAAAATTTTAAAAATGTGTAACTTCCATTGAAAAAAAGAGGAAATAGGAAGTGCTATAAAATATATAATGGCATGTATATTTAAGTGTGTAGGATTGATAACCATATTTATAAGTTCTTGCAGGATTATTGAACAGATCTGTTTGCAGTCTTACTGCTTGAGTTGTCCACTTTGTGTGCTTTAATTTTGTAACTTGAACAACTATTTTTAAAGAACAATATATAACTTTATCAACTAGTGATTTCTTACTGTTTATCTTTTTATTGAAATTAATATTTCTACCCTTTTTGTTTTTTTCTCTTTAAATAAACAAAAAAAGAATAGGCAAAAATAAAGGTAGAGCTAACTACCAGTTAGGTCTTTGCAATGCTTAACAAATCAAATGGCTATTTAAAACAAATTTTTTTATCTTTTTAAACAGTTTTTGACTGTTTTGCTAAATTATTTGATTGTGTTGTTGTCACTTTTTATTTATTTACTATTCATAAAGTGTGTGTGTTTTGTAGGACATAAGGGTGGTAATGTCTGCCAGGAATGTTTTGAGTGGTGGAGGCAGCTTTGCACTATGTGAATCTCATCTCTCCTGCCGAGGACATGTACTTCTCAGGGAGAATGACAGGTGTAGGAGAGAAAGTGCAAACGTGCAGCAAATGTCAGAACTAAGACCAAGTCAAGTGCCACTCACAGGAGGCAAAGTCAACGATATATAGAAAAAGGCAAAGAATTGGAGCCAGCAACGCACCACATGTGTAAAGGGATGAAGGGACTGTGAGGAAGGACCTGTAAGGCCAAAGGAAGACAAATATAAGGAAATAAGGCAGTTTTAGATGAGCCCCTGAAAAAAGTGAGGGCTGCAAGAAAGCAGGGAGGCTGCTGCTATCATCAAAGAAGGAAAATCAGGAGCAATAGAAGACAAATGAGGATAACAACTTCAGACAGTTTCCAGCTTCTTCAGTTTGCAATCCTGCAGTAGAGAGAGTCTAACACAGGGCTGTGTGTTTGCCATTGGGGATTGCAAGGAGTCAGGTGGTTGAAAGAGTGAGACTCTCTCTGTTGCATTTAGTTTTAGGAAAAAAGAACTCGGAGGTAAGGAAATGAAGGTGGAGAGACTGGTTTAAATTGGCCTTCTTCCGATGGCTCTTGTCTTGAAGGAACTTGCCTCAAGGGCTATTTGGAGAGAATGAGGATCTACCCAGCAATGGAGCTGCCACCCTTGCCCTATTTCTTTCCTCCTGATTATAAACCCTGGAAGAATTCTGTGTGAATTAAAGGATCAGTGTAAGGGCGTTGGCAAGGAGGAGATTCTCCAAGATTTGATGTGATTCAGGTAAGATTCTTCCTCTCTTTGTGCAGAGGTTTTGATCCCCTTTAAAACTGGGATCAAAAGGAGCCACTTAGGAAGAAATTTACAAAAGGAAGACAGATTACTCTTCTCAGGCAGGGTGGGGGAGTTTGCTATTTCTCCAATATCCTTCTATGATAATTAAGTATGTTTTTATTCTTAAATGTGAATTGTTATTTTTAAGATATCTATTTTAAAGCATTTAAAACTATTTTATAAGTTCTTATCAAGATGTGGTTAAACTTGTCAGATTTGAAAGCACCACTTAGTTGTACTATATTTAGTCATTCAAATATTTTCACTCTATTCCATAGTCACAAATGCAATCCAAAACCAACCCCATTTAAGGAATTTACTATATAATTTATCTATTCAAAAATCTCCAAATTCATGAATTCATGAGAGACATAAATCTTACTTTTAAGGGAGCCTTATCAAAAGTTTATTGTGAGAAATTATATACAGCTTAATAGATGCAGTGAGGATTTCTATTTGTTTTTATTGTTTATATTTAATAACCCAATGTGATTGGAAATAATTCATTGGATTTTCAAGGACTGGACTGGTAAATTAAATGGGAATTAAATGGGAATTCAGATGTCAGGATGGTGGAAATCTCTGTCATTCCCGTAGGATAAAATTTTTTAACATTGGTGTAGGCATAAAAGGAGCAGTGACGTTTCAAGGGCTTCTACTTAGTCACCCTATACTGGGACTTCTAACACTACAGGTCAAGGAAAGACTATGAGGATTCTGTCAAATTCCAAATATAACTTTTCTAATTTCAAAGTTGGGAATCAGGGAAAAGAATGCAGTGTGAGACTGTTGGTTTGCTGGATCTGCTAGGAAGAAGGTTTGGGCCAAGATTTCAATTCCACTTGTTACCTGAGCCCAAGCAAGGGTTCCATGTGGTTCTTTGAGCTCTTGGGCAATAGCACCAACTCAAATCTTCTATCTAACAGGTTATAGGACAAGTGAGTAGATGGCCAAAGATCTCTGAGGGAGGACTAAAAAAATAACTGCTGCATATTCTTGCTGTGGTGTTGCAGTCTTTTCTCCTAGGGATGTTCAGTCAGTGGGTTCTGAATGAGAGAACCAAGAAATGAATAAGACATTGTGTCCCTTTATAGAAATAGCTGACTTTGGCCTTCTTCCCAACAATTCCTGATCTCTCTTGATTATATATGTGTTCATGGCTGTCCCAGTATCTTATTCCTAGGATTCCACACTCTAGTTATCTCATTTGATATATCATACCTCTAGATCAGGCTTTTCCAGTTACTGTTTTGATCTTATTGCCTTTATCACTTTGAATTCTCCATAGGAACATTTTGTATATATATATATATATATATATATATATATATATATATATATATATATGATTATATAAGGGATTTATGAAGTAGGTTTACAGAATCAGAATCAGAAAAGTTCCACTGGTCATCTGTCTAACCAAAGATAGAAAAATTGGAATCTGAAAAAAAATGATGGAGTAGTGAGTGGTGACAATTTAGCCTCACTGGGGTTCAGAAACCAGACACTGGACAATAATTATTTGGGAAGGAAAAAAAAGAGAAGTAATCCCCAAGAATTAGAAGAGATCTGAGGAAAATTAAAACCTATAGAAAAATGGAAGAGACAGAGCACAGTGTGGAGAAGAGAAGAGACAGTTTGCGCCTTCTGCTTGGCTCCAGGTTTCAGGCTTGTGGGAAAGGGAGTCCTAATTCACCAACAGAAAGTGAATCTGGGAATCTCAGAGAGCCTCAGGGAGAAGCATGGTGGTGGAATGAATTAGCAGTTGCTGTGATCTGCTGGGACAGCATAGAATTCTGGTCCGATAGGACTCCTTCAACAGGAACAATTAGTGAGTGACTCCAGTCCAAACACCCACCATACTCCTGGAGAGAGTGCATAGTCAGATGTTGTCATAGTTTATGTCAGTGGCCCCAAGCCTCATGCAATTATGGACTTGACCAAATCCAGCATTTCTGATTGGTTCATTGTCTAGTGCTCAGATTGGTGGTGTGAGTGCTGCACCCACCTAGGGGTGAAGCCAGCATATGAGGTAATGACAGGAAGAAGGTGTGTCTCTCTCTCTCTCTTGCTGGTTCACACCTTCCTGCTTGCAGCCAGCCATAAATGGTGGCCCACGATTCCACCCTGCTGCTTGGAGCTAATTGAGTATGGACTGAAGCCTCCAAGAACTGTAAGAAATAAACCTTCCCTTCCCTAACTTTGGTTGTCAGGCATTTTGTCTCAACAATGAGTAAAAAGTAACTATGACAGATGTTATTCTGGGAAAGGCTAACTGAACCCAAGATTCAGAGAACCCACTTGGCTTTACTTTAGTGCTCCCAGTGTTAGGTTTCTACAGTGACTGGATGATATCAGAAGATAACCTCTCTGCACCACATTATACTCAAAGTGCCACAAGTCTATCACAGGGGAAAAAAATCTTTCCCTGTAACAGCAGACCTCCAACACAAACCTTAAAGTACAGGAATGTTTGGAGAGAAGTGTTTCCAGTCCTAAAAGATACCAACTTCCAAACCCACTTATGTATCTTGCAAATTTTTTCTTCAACATTGATGGGCAAGTAATATATTTCCATGACAAAAATCAGTTCACAAAATTCTTGTTCACCACTTTTCCAGTTATGTTCCTTGTAAATCCCTCACCATCCAGCCAGCTCATTGGCAATTGCCCATGAATTGATGTGTAGTCACATATCTGGCCATTTTTTCTTCTAAGCAAAATATACAACCAGGTCCACTACCTGATTTCCCCTTACTACTGTTCTTTAGGGATGTCCTAGAAAGGGGCTATAATATTATAGCTGTCCACTTTTGCATGTGGCCTTCATCATGTACAAAACCATCTATAAACCAAGCCCTAGTTTCCTCTTCATCTGTCAACTGATCATATGGTATGATGCATACTGAGGCCATAGGTGCATACTGGAGGAGAGAAGGCCCTATACCAGGAATAGAAACAATGGGTATTTGGGCCACTTCTTCATATAACTTACTTCAACCTGCTTAGCCCAGTTACAGAATCTGCTTAGGCTCAGTCACATATATACATTTCTATTTGAGATTGGACTATGGCTGTGCATGTCTAACTTTATGACTTTGTAGGTCTGATAGCAGTCAGTTCACTAAGGGCAGCTATGGTCATGTAGTGTCCCAGGGTCAAATATTTAGTTTCCACCAAGGCCTTGAAGTAGTTCAAGAGCTATTTCTCAAAAGAAAAATAGTTAGAGACATCCAAGATGGCAGATTGATAGGTAGCATGATAGAGAGCCTCTCTGAGAAAAACAACTCAGATACTAGAATCTAACACCATGGAGAAGACCAGATGAAAGGAGAGGAATTCTCATGACCCAGCAAGAAATTGAGGAAAAAGAAAAATAAAAAATAAAAAAAAGAAGAAGCATGGATAGAGGGCTGGAGCTGGGCATGCTCCGGTTGCTGTACTGGGCATGTCTTAGAGTCAGGCAACTCATGATAAGCTGAGGTCACATCCCCACCAAGAACAGGGATTGATGAGCTTAAGACCCTTGGCAGAAGGAGATCCTGCAACAGGGAGTGGATCTGGCGAACCGAGCTGTTCAGACTTTGGTGAGTGCTGAGAACTGGGTTCCCCAGAACAGGATGACTGGCAAGATGACATATTGGATTTGGGCAGGACAGGCTTGAATCAACAACTGAGGCAGCATCAGTCAGCAGCTCTTGACCCAAAGTGGATTGGTGGGATCTGCTTGGGCTGGGCCATTCCCCTGGTTAGGACCCAATACCCAGGGACAAGGCTGTCCCAAACCTGTGACATCTGCAGGCACACACAAACACATTGAAGACACTGGTTGACTGTCTTGGAGGGGAAGGGCCAGCCCACAGCACCCCTGCATGCACTTCACAGATCAGCAGCAGGCTGGGGAGGGCAGCACTTCACTAGCCAGTATGCTTCTGAAAAACTGTAATCAATATGGAAAGGACCTGAGACCTCCACCATACACCTGTCTGAAAGAAACCAGAAACATGACAAGACAGAGAAACAACCAAAAGCCTCCACCTGCCAACCGAGGGAAAATAAGTCCAGGAGAGGTAAATACAAAGGAGATTGAGGGCAGCAAACATGCAATATCAGACATGGCCTCATTGGAAATAAAGAAATACTTCTGTGACCTCTTCGAGGAATTTAAATCTGAAATTCTAACTCAGGTGAAACAAGATATAAGAAGATTAATAAAAGAAAAGCTGGGCACTCCTCAAGAAAACACAAATGGAAGGATGGAGGAACCCAGAGAAAAGAGAGAAGCCTTTGATGAAAAATATAAACAAAATCTAGAATACATGAAACAGATCCAAAGAGAACATTAGGAAATTAAAAACTCCATTGAAAGCTGGCAAAACTTCTTGACAGAAACTAAAGACAGACTTTCAAAACTTGAAGATAGATTTGCAATGTATGATTGTGAAAGGAAGGATCTCTTAAAAATAACAGGAACCAGGAAGTAAAGATACAAAGGCTAGAAGATGACAAGAGGATTTATAACTTAAGAATAAAAAATACAAACAAAGATGCAGGGACAAATACAAATGAAATAAAAAGGCTATTCACAGAAATAATTAAGGAAAACTTCCCAAGCATAGGAAATGGAAGTGATATTCAGATATACGAGGCATACAGAACTCCAGCCAGCTACAACCAAAACAGATTTATGCCCAGACATATAATAATCAGGATCCCAGAAATCTACCACAAGAACAGAGTATTAAAAGCAGTCATAGAAAAGAAACAGATTATCTATAAAGGAAAACTCATCAAAATCATAGCAGACTTCTCAATGCAAACTATCAAATCAAGAAGAGCTTAGAGTGAAACATTCCAAGCCCTGAATGAAAATAACCTCCAACCCAGATTGATGTACCCTGCAAAACTATCTCTCAAAATTAATGGAGAGACAAGATATTTCCATGACAAAAAGGAACTAGGGGAGTTTGTGACCACCAATCTAACCCTGCAAAGAATACTGAAGGACATTCTAGAGAGATAGAAGAAAATTACCAGGATTCCAGAAACAATGGCAGAAAGGCCTCAGTGAAAGGGGCAGACAGTGGAATGAAGGAGAAAAGTAAAAAACAATGACAGAAAAATAGCATAGCAGAGATGAGGCAGAGAAAATTGGCTATATCACAGTTTTGTCTTGACTGATTTTATTCAAATCTGATATGCTTGATAGTATCAACTCTGAGAGTAGAGGTAACTACTCTCAAGATGACAAGATTCAATAGATACCTATTCTGGTTTTATTATTAACTGCCTTTGAAGTCTTATCATGTCTCCAATGTTTGTTTTTTATTAATAGTGTTATGTACTGCTAAGTTTAATTATACTATACCTGATGATATAGACAATTTTATTGAAAATAACAAGAGACATCATAGTAACTACTGTAGATCACCTAGTATTATGGTTTTATATGTCCTTTTCATTTCGTGTTTCTCTAGGAATTTGTATTGTTGACTTGTGTTGATTTGTTTTTCCCTCTAATACAGAAAGGCTAGGTATACATGTAGAGACTTATACATGTGTAGAACTTCTAAACAGTTTATGAGAATTGATTATAGTTATTGTAAAGAAAAGAGGAAAAGAAAGTATTCTCAAGGATATAACTGTATGTATGTTTAAATGTGTAGGATTGATAACCATATTACTAAGTTTTTGTTGGATAGATGAACAGAACTGATTGCAGTCTCACTGTTTAAATGTGTACTTTGTATGCTTTACTTTTGTAACTTGAACAACTACTTCTAAGAGGAAAATGTGTAATTATCAACTAGTGATTTCTTACTGGGTTTTTTTTTTGAAATTTTGTATTATTTCTACCCTCTTTGTGTTTCTTTTTTTTTCTTTAAATAAAAAAAATTTTAAAAATATTAAAAAAAGAAGAGTAGTGGCCTGCAGGAGATGGCAGAGCCTTGCTCCAAAATCCTAAGGGCCTCTGCTGTGATTCACATATGGGAGCTTTCTAGAGATTGTGAAGAGCATTGTTTATCTGCCAATAACACCTTAAGTATCATTGGATCTGCTAGATGATATGGCCAAAGCAGCCTAGACCTGTTACAGAGCCTTTTCTTATTATGAGCCCTCCCTAAAAACTAGCACATTTCCAAGTCACTCAGTAAATTGCCCAGAGTAATACTTCCAAGTGAGAAATGTTTTGCCTTCCAAAACCAGATATACCCACTAGGGTCTGTGTCTCTCTATTGGTTGTAGGAAGGGGTCAGATGCAACAACTTATCTTTTACCTTAGAACATGTATCTTTCTTTCCATGTTAAATCTTAGTAGGATTTATCTTCCATTCTCTGGCACAAAAATGTTTTACAAAGAAGTCCAGAGTAGTCACTATGTCTTGCTTTCTTAGTCTAATAAATATATCATCAATGTAGTTGACTAGTGTAACACCTATGAAAGAGGAAGACAAGAACCCTGGGAACTAAAATGTGACACAGGACCAGAAAGTTAATATACTACTGAGGTAGGATGGCAAAGGTGTATTTCTGGCTTTTATAGCTGAAAACAAATTTCTTCTGATGGGTCTTATGGATAGGTATGGAGAAAAAGCTACTTGTCAAGTCAGTAGCTATATACTAGATGCTGAATGTGTTAATCTTCTCAAATGAGAAAACCACATCTGGTATGGCAACTACAATTGGAGTCATTACTTTATTAAGTTTATGATAATTCAATATCACTCTCCAAGATTCATCTATCTTCTGCATTGGCCAAACAGGAAAGTTAAATGGGGATATGGTGGGAATTACCATCATGCATCTTTCAAATCCTTTGATCATGGCACTAATATCTGCAATCCCTCCAGGGATGCAAAATTGTTTTCATTTTTAATTTGTGTTTTTGTTTTTTGGGTTTTGTTTTTATTCTAAAAACCAAATATAATAAAACAAAATAAAACTAATCAGAACAGAACAATGAAAGTGATACAGGTCTTCGAAACAGGATAATAAGAAATCAACAATGGCTATCATAATATATCTTGTTATCTTCAAAATAACTATCTATACCATCAGACATAGTAAAATCAGACAAAACAAGACAGAATAAAACCAAATTTGACAAAGCTATGAAAACAATACAGAAATTCAAAACAAGATAATAGGAAATTAACAGTAGTCACTACCTTCCCTTTTTGGATGTTTTCTCCCCATCACTTTCACAGTATCTATTGTATGTTTTGGATCCCACTAACTTCTTCAGTTTTTTACACTAGGGAGATAACACAATGTTAACCCATATGAGTCAGAACTATTTCACCTATGAGCATGATCTCCAATTCCATCCATTTACCTACCACAGCCTCAAGATTATCCTTCTTTATAGCAGTTTAGCTTTCCATTGTATAAAAATACCATATCATTCTTATCCATTCTGTGGTTGATGGGGCAAGCTATCTCTGCTTTTTTCTGGTTTCCTGTTACATGGAACAATTGTAGGTAGATTTTTTTTTTTTATCGGTACCGGGGATTGAACTCATGACAGCGTCCTTGCAAGGCAGGCGCTTAGGCCGCTGAGTTAAATCCCCAGCCCCTAAATGGAACAATTGTTTTCTCTCCTTTGACTTTCAAAGTTTGAATTTCTTTTCAAATTAAATGTGTTTCTCGTATATAACATATTTATGCTTCTTGTTTTTTGATCCACTCTCTCTGTGTTTCTTTTTATTGGTGAATTGAGACCATTAATGGTTACAACCATCATGCATTGGCTCATCTATGCCATGCTATCCTCCTGTTGTTGGCCCCTCACTTTTCCCTTCCTTTCAATTGCTTGCTCTATTTGGAAATTCCCCTCTGCTGCTCTTCCTGGTCATGTTTACCTCTCTCTAGAATAACCTTCACCACTGTTTGTAGGGTTGGTTTGGGGATCATGAATTCCTTCAGTTGTTCTGTATTGTTGAAGTATCTTATTTTTCCATGAACTTTGAAAGATAGTTTTACAAGGTTGATCAATCTGGGTTGGAAGTTTGTTTTTTGTTTTTGTTTTTTTCAGGATTTGAAACACTTCATGCCAAACTTTTCATGACTTGATGGTTTGTGTTGAGAAGTCTGCTGTAATTCTGATGTGTTTTCCTTTATAGGTGATCTGTTTCTTTTCTCTAATAGCGTTTAATATTCTATTCTTGTGCTGAATTTCTGGGATCTTGATTATTATAAGTCTGGGTGTAGATTTATTTTGGTTATGGCTAGTTGGAGTTGAATACTCCTCACTTATCTGCATGCCAGGTTCTTTTCCCATATTTGGAAGTTTTCTGATGTTATTTCATAAATATTCTTTTTATGTCATTTCATGTTGATCCCTGCTTTTTGCTGGCACCTATTCCTCTTAAATTATTTTTCTTTGCATTGTCTTACAGCCATTGAATTGCTATGTCTTGGTTCCTTCTTATTTTTAAGAGATCTTTCCTTTCATCATTACCTGCAATCCTGTCTTCAAGATCTGCAAGTCTATCTTCAGTCTTTTTCAAGCAGTTTTTCCCACTTTCCATGGAGTTTTTAATTTCCTGGATATCTCTTTGAATCTGTTTCATGCATTGTAGTTCTTTCCTGTATTGTTCACTAAAGGTTTCCATCATTTTCCAACACTCCTTTTAAAAAAAGAAATCTATGTCTTCTTTCAATATGCTGAGCTATTGTTTCATTATGTTTGTGATTTCTTCTTTTACCTGAGATATTATTTCTGATCTGATTACTTTTACAGCCTTATGAAGTTGTTTCTTTAACTTTAATTGATATCCTTTCAGAGATTTGAGGTGTGTATCTTCCATTTTCTTCCATGACTGTGTCTCCCAGACTCATTCTGTGTGGGCTATAGATCTGAGATTGCCTTTTGCTCTTTTGTCTTGACATTTTCTTGGGTCTCTCCTGACAAGCTGGTTGTGGGCTGGCTGCCCCTCAACACTGCAGAGGAATGGGCCAGACACCTGGGTTTCTTCAAACCCAGGTTCCTGGGGAGGCAGTGGGCTTGAGGCAGGCTTATCCAGATCCATGTGACTACACTGAGTCTTCCTTGATGGCAGCAGGTGTACAAGGGCATGTTTGTCTAATTTTCACAATTCATGCTGGCTACCTGCAAGAAGCAAGCATCTCCAGTGGTGGCCTGCAGGTTCACAAGGCATGTCTGGATGTTTCTTCCTGCCTGCACTGGTTACCTGAGGGAAGCAAGCGTACCAATAGTGGTAGGCATGCAGAGGCAGGGCAGGCTGTTTCTCCCTGCCTGTGCTTGCAATACTGTTTTTGGTTTCCCCAGGTAGGGCCAACTCTAATGGCTTCTGTTTGACATTTCCACCATAATAACCCTCCCACTGTAGGTCAGAGCACCAGTATGGGGATTCTGCCAAGTACTGAGTACATCTATCCCAATTATATATTCTGGAACTAAGAAAATGATCACAAGATGGATTCAAGGTTCTACCAGACCCACTGTGGATCAGACCTTGGCTAAAACTTCATTGATCACCTGACCTCCAAGGTCTCTACTCCAACTGGAGAGGCAGAATGATGCTTTTGATCTCCTGGAATCAGCATTATTTCAGAACCAAAGCCTAATAGTCCTTCTAATATCCTATCATTTATTTTTCTCCTATGTACAGTTACTCTGGAAAAAGGGCTTATACCCATTTTGACTCTGATAGTTAAGGAATCTCATTGGGTCTCTGCTTTCCCAGAATACTATCATCCCTATTAGTAGTAGAAAGCCCAGTTCTACAACCACATACCATATCACCAGTCTTGGCTTCCAAATGTTAGCTACAGCTGAGATCATCAATCATACTGAAGTGGACCTCCCCAGCACATTTATTATCACATTGCTAGGTGGACTGATCCCTGGCCCTCAAGAGATAAGCTTTCCTTGTCTTATACAGTATATCTCATCCAGTATACCCACTTCTCTGAACTTTCTGACATATTTTTCCATCATTTGCTAAAATAGTTCTTATTATTTTTTACTTCACTATGTATAGAATATTGCTTTTCCAAATTTCCAAAAGCTTTACCATAAAGTTTGGATTCACCTACTAAACACTACTAAGATATTAACTTATGGAGATGGATTATATACACATACTAATAAGGTTTTTTTCACTAGATAATATATTCTATTCCCCTTGTAAAAGTACTCTCGGGGCCTTCTCTTGGATGCACAATCCCAGCTTCTTCCAGGAAATTTTCTTTGGGTCCTGAACTCCTTCCACATACAATATGATCTTTCTCCTTGGGAGGGCTACTGCTTTTCTTATTCTGCTAGACTGAGATTTGATTCTAGTTACAGGTTAGGTTCAGGATGACAAATGAGAGCATATCCTGAAAAGGACCCTTCATTGCCTTCTAAAGTCTTATCTGACATCACTTTGTAAGCCTTCAAGTAAGGTGAGGATGGAGAACTCTGTCTTCCTCAATGGGGAATAGGCCACTTCTTCAGGATCAGAAGATTCAGAAGTAATCAAAGAGCATCTATGCAGAAGCATCTCTAGTTCTATTAGACTCATATTCTTCCCCAAATAAGCTCCTTAGTTTGACTATGAGACTTGACTGAGAACTCTGCCTTCTCAGACCTTTGCAATCAAGTTCTGGGTTTGATCTGTTTCTGCCCTCCTCCCATCCTAATTACAGAAGGTGAAGTCTTCTGACTCCTGTGTTTTGCTTCAAATTTTTGACTAATTGATCTGAGGCTGCAATTTTCATTCTTCAACTACTCATTCAATTCCAGAGAACTTATAATTACTAGTTTCCCTCATCTCTCAAATGCTTGAGGTTTTGTGCTAGGTAGTGACTCAACTTGCACCTGAGTCCTACCTCAGCTCATTACAGATCAAAATTTTAAGGATTATACTTATAACATATCAGGTATCAATTCTACATCTACTGCCACCATTGGAGTCCCAATTGTCATTGATCCAGCCATTGAACCAACTTGAATCCTGTCCTTAAGAGCAGTTTCCTAGGATGAGCTCCAAAGCTAGTCATTTTAAATTGGGTTCTGAACAATGAGGACCAAGATGAAGGTTCTTGTAAGCAATAATCAGGGAAGTACTCCCAGGATAAGAAGAGTAAAAGAGGCAAGATAAGAACAAAAAGCTTAAACAAGAGCATGGTCATTGCTGAAGAATACTCTTCATTTGAGTCTTCAAGGGAGCTCAATTTGCACAAATTAATCCCATCTGGAAGCACGGGACCAGCCTTTTGTACCATTAACTCTGTTGTGATTGGCTGAGATCTGCCTCTGGAGGTGAGGGCACTACTTCCTAGGCACAGAGGCTTCTGTTTGGTGGAGGGATAGTTTTTGGTAGAGAAGAAGCTATGAATTGTTATTAGTCAACAAAAAGAGCAGCCAAGGGTGGGTGCACATTGGCTTGCTATTCTATTATGCTTACATTTAATAAGGGCATAATATATGCTAAGCTCTTTTGATGTTTCTTTTAAATCTCACTGCAGAGGAATAATAATTGCCTCCATCTTATAAACTAGGAAAATTAGACATATGAGTTACTTTCTCATAATTATTCAATGAAGTTCCATGTTTTCAAGTGTAATAAACTTGTTAATAAAAAGGAATAACTCAACTTATGTACAGTATTTGTAAAATGAATGCATGCAGAACCTATTTCTGTTTACATCTTTGGAGGCTTAAAGCAGAGAGTATGGATTGTATTCAAATTGGATTTAAAACCTGTGTGGTAAATGTTTTGCAATAATACTTCCTTTCAAGTATACCTGCAAATCTTATTTCCTGATATCTTTATCTCAGGCATTGATTCATGTGTGAGCATGTATATATCAGTTCAATTACTGGCAATATTCAATTAATTGAAGTACCACGTTCCCCAATTCTTTTAGATAATCAGTGTTAAAAGTTACTAAGAACTTCTCCATCAAGCAGTGAGAAGGCCTGAAAATCAGTCTCATTTATTTAGCTTTTTGCTGTGTGAAGCACTTTATAACCATTTCTTCATCATGAAGCCAATGCTAGCCTCAATATAATACAGATAAGAAAACCAAGACTCCAAAAGGCTTATCAACTTGGTTCAAGTCTCAGAACTAGATAGCAATAGAACGAAAACTGCCATCTGACATCAAATGTATGATTAGACATTAATGAGGAAACAGTATGTCTTAGGTTCACATACATAGAGACAATTGGTGATGCAGGATCTCAAGTGGTGATACAGAAATCTTCCACCTTCTTAATTCTCTTTCATATGAGCCAAATCTGAAGACTATGAAGGAGAGGAAAATTTCAAAAAATACTCATTCACTCAGTGCATCACTGAGCAGAAGAATATTTCTGAGACAAAAAGGAAGAATCATTAATTATGACTTGCTGAAATAAAAAGTATTTTTCTGGAGGCAGTGCCCTGAGCTGACACAGAGTCCACCACGTGGGCAAGATCATCACATCACATTCTCTGACTTAAAGGGAAAGGATGTTTTATAGCAGTAGTGAATAACTATTGCCATGGAAACCACACCAGCCGCTTGGCTTGGATGGAGGCTGCCCAACAATCCTACTGGGTTTTCTTTGCATTCTCTCCTTACACATCTCCTTCCATCCCTAAATGAATAAATCACTTACTGAATTCTTTTGTGCTTTAAAAGGAAGCAAAACCATCCCACTGTTGGCAGAAGCCAATTGTGTTGTCCTTGGACAAGTCACTTAGCCATTCTAGATACAAATTTCCTCATTTGTGAAATAATAACAATCCAACCCTTGAAGTACTGTGGGAAATTAAAATGTTATATATATTGTACCTCACCCTATTAGAAGTAGAAAGAACCAGGGAAATGCCTTAGTTACTTTTGTCATGTTGCTGGGACAAAATACCCAACACCCAAAATAAAGGACGTAAATATTTATTTAGCTCACAGTTTGTGGAGGTTTCAGTCCATAATCAGCTGGCTTCAAGGCAGTATGTTATGGCACAGGTGCAAAAACACTTCAACTTGGCAGAAGACAGCAAAAGCAACAAGAGCAAAAGGGAGAACAAGCTTCGTCTCTTCCCTTATATTGTAAACAGGCTACCCTTGAGGTAGGAGATGTAGCACTCACACCATCTCCTTGTCCTTCTCTTACACAGGCTGAGGATGTTTACAAAGTAAGAACCCTGGCTCCCTACAGAGTGGCTTAAACTTCTAACTTCTCATGTTGACACAATATATCAACAATTACAGGAAGGGAATGCTACTCTTCTGTTCAAACCTCTTATTTTGTTTCTGTGGCCTTTCAGATTAAAAGCAAACCCTTTCTAGTATTCAAAATTTTCCACAGTGTGGACTCTACTCTTCACAGCCACCTTTCCTATGCTACTCCACCTCCCCCCAGTCACTGAATGTGATCTGTATGCTTTTCTCATACTCTTCTACTTGCACTGGTCTCTCTGAATTCTGACCAAATCTTTTCTTATTATTATTATTTTAGCTACAGAGACTCTAGAAATGTTATGTAAATCACATTTCAGGAACAGGTGTGAGTAATTGTAAGCATTCAGTTTCTTCAATGTGTCTTATCATTTGGTATGGATGAAATTCCAACTTCAGAATGTTCCTTAGTGTGTCATCAAACTCACCTATTTTAAGTGCCAATCTTGTCTTTCTTGAAGATCTTTTTACATTCTGGGTATACAGAATTATAGGTATACAGTCATTGTTTTAATAGTTCCTTGAATTGTGGCTTGAGTCACAATTTTGAGCCCATGAAGTCTTTTCTCACATTTTGTTTGGCTCCAGTAAAGAAAGTTTTTTTTTTTTAATTATATACAGTGAGTATTGGAAATTGAAACAAATGAATCCAGGTGGCATCAAGTGAAAAGTTTACTTCAAATACAGTAATTTAAAAAAATACTTCACTCAATTTTAATTTACTGAGCACTGGCAAAACATTTTTCAAGTCCTGGGTCATGTTTATTTATTTCAGTAACATCCTATATAAAAGTTGCAAAGCAAACAAAGCAAAACAAAGAAAGCAAAACATTTGGAAAGTCACTGAGAATCAGTATAACGAACCTCACAATTAAAATATGTGAAAGTAAAAATGGGATTACTTCAGAGATTGGTATCACAAGATTTGGAAAGTCACACAAATAAGAATCAGAGATAAAAGGAGAAAGGGAAATTATTTCCAGGTTTCTATCTAGTGGGCACAGATTTTGTTTTGTTTTGTTTTGTTTTTTCATTGGGACTAAGTCTAGTATCAAAGCCAAATGGCTCTGGTAGAGAAAAAAGGACAAATGATTAGGCACAGAAAGATTTACAATATGATTATAGCCATGATATACAATGAACTTTGGATTTGTCTTTCTAGCATAACTAATTCTAAAATATACATATATCATTAAGTAACAATTTTTAGAATTGGTGGCATAAAGTCGTAACCCTTGAAAAAAAAAAGCAAACACATAAGATAAGCTCAATTTACATTTTATTCTCTGCCTGGGAACAACACAGAAAAAAAGTCATATATACATAAGGTAATGATCATTCTGGGTGTAAAAACAAGGATTAGAGGTTTGGGGTTGTGGCTTAGTTGGAATTTATGGTTTTAATAAAGCAAGTGCTATGTAGATAAGAGGTCCAAGAAATACACACAGAGGTCTCATTATTTGGGGGAAAAACTAAGTTGCATGTATGTGGGAGAAGATTTCATATGGGCATGGCACAAAGAAGCTTTTGGGGGACTGAAAACTGAATGAAAATGTGAGAATTTGCATAATGCCAGAAGATCTGGAATTCCTGTCTGCCGAAGAGCAGACTTCCCTGAACACCTAAGGTGTTCAAGTGAACACCAGAAAGGCCACATCTGTAAAGTCCCAAGTCAAGTCTGTATAACTGAAGGTAAGATCAAGGTGATCTACTAATAAATTCACTGTTTACTAGAATAAAATTCAATGTCTTTAATAGAAGATAGTGAAATCATTTTCTGCAACAGAGAATTTGTTACATCTAATTTTAAAAAAATTAGACATGAAAACAGAAAAAAAAGTACCACACATGCACACACACAATGAATATAGATCCAAAGATCATATAGACTTTTAAGCTAGCAAACAAGAATTTACAGGCAATTATTATACCCAAGGACTTCAAGAAAACTATAGACATAATAAGTGCATAGACAGGGAAACCCTGGCAGAAAATGGAAAAATATAAAGTATCAAAAGGAAATTATAGCATTAAAAGTACAACATCTGAATGGAAAAATGTACTTGAAAGGTTTAAAACAGGTTGAACACCACAAGTGAAAGAATCAGTTACTGAAACAAATAAATGAAAATTATACAAACAATTACACAGAGAAAAAAATATTGATAAACAAGGATATGAGATAACATAGGGCAGTATGTACACAGAGTTGAAGAAGATAGAAGAGATAGAATGGACTAGAAAGGTTAATTTGAAGGAATAACAGTAAAATTTTTTCTAAGTCATTAAAAACAAATCAATTCAAGGATCAATAATTTTAACCTTAAGAAACACAAACACATAGGCACATTCTGGTCAAACTATTAAAGATCAATGCTTTCTTTCTTTCTTTTTTTTCAAAAAGAGACCATGTTTTGGTTTTAAAAAAAAAAAAACAAGCACAACAACAAAAGGAAACCTTCTATAGAAGGCATGAAAAATATGATCACAGCATAGAAAAGGAAATAGTGAGACTGATAATTCTCATAAGAAACAATGGCAGACACAGATAAGGGAATAATGTGTGTAAAGTGCTGGGAAAGTCTACAAAACATCATTTGTAAATTTTTATATGCAGAAATAATATGCTTTGAAAGTGCATGCAAAGTATTGAGACACATAAAGTAGGTTAACTTAGTAAGGAAATATGATAGCAGATCTAGTGTACAGTAAATACTTCCCTCAGACAATGAGATTTGCCTCTCATTCTCTTTTCTGAGGATGTAGGCTCTACTCTTAGTTATTTCTTGCTGTGCTTAAGGTAATGACATAGAGATCAGATTCAATATGATTCTCAAAGGAAATTTCAGTACTTCATGTGTGCTTCAATTTTTGGTTGCTTCAATATTTGCTTTGTTTCTATGCTAGTCCCAGAATAGATTATTTGACTGATTTCATTACAATTCGATTATAGTTTTAGACTGTTGGGAAGAGATAACACAGACTTCATTGGGTTTTTCATACAAGGTTTAATTATCTAGAGAGTTCAAAAGAAAGAATACAGAACTCATCACCATTTTGGGGGTAAAAACTCAGGAGCAAGTTTCTAGACGCTCCCGCCTCCGATATGTACCTGGGGGGAGCCCAGATGCTGCTATGTCCTAGTGGATGAAGGTCACATGAAAAGTCTGATTAATCCCCTCCAGCAGCTCCACTCATGAACTAATCAAGATGTTCCCTGAGAACGGAGTCCTCGTCTGAGTCAGCAGCATCTCATCAATCTCTGGCCCAGACAATGTACAATGTGACTTCAGAGATGGGTACAATGTACTGAGACCTGGACACAGTGTTCACTTTTCCAACCACCTCACTCCTTCTCCAAGCGTTTAACACAACTCGATCAGAGAACTTTCTTGAATTTAAAGATACAGAACTACGGTAAAGTCACTTAACAAAAAGTCTCATGGAATTTTGATAATATGTTTTTGAAATAGTCTTATGGCTTGTTGTATTTTTTCAGTTTAGTAATATTGTTCAGGATTTATGACTATGATTCCCACATGGGAAGACATCTATTTCCTTATGTTTTTCCTAATCCTTGTGATTCACAAATTACATAACTCTATGATGTCAGACCTAAAAGATTTTGGAGTTCTACTATTTGATGTTTACATTGTAAAATTTATTTTTTAAAGCACAGGTGAATTTTTTTGTATCTTTGAGGGCAAAATTATGTGTAAAGCCCTAGTAGACAAAAACCTAATTTCCTTCTTTGGGGGCATCCACTTTGAGTTTATTTATATATAATTTCAACAAACACCAGTACCTTTATAAAGATTACTGGAAAAACCTCAAAGAGAATCTGAGTATGTCATGGTTCATGACTCATTAGAAGAAACTACATGGAAAAACAGGAGCAGAAACTGACTTCCCAGCCTCATCCCACTCAGAAATATTAATAGAGAAAGGGTTAGGGTTGTTTATTCCTGTGGGAGTAGAGTGGTATCAACAGCTACCACAGCCTAAGGGCTTATGATGCGCCAGGTGCAGTCCAAATTCTATGCAAAGTTGCACAACCTTGGCAAATAAATACTATTAATGTACGCACTTTACTGATGTACAAACTATGGCACAACGAGCTAAGTCCCTAATCTGTGGTCACATTCACTCTTACGATGACGATAGCTTTACCTTCCCAGGGGAAGCCTGAAGTCCCACCAGATCTCCTGGAAATTCATGAAATGTGGTTGTTGAGGGCAACAGACCCAGGTTCAGAAAGTAAATGTAGGCTATTTTGTTTTATTTTGTTTTGTTTTTGAGGGTGACATAGGTTCTCAGCATCAAGTTTGTAGCTCTGTCTTATTGTTGGTCTGTAAAGGTAATCTCCCACTGGCCAGATCAAAATCACTTCCTGGAAGTGGTACACTTACTTGATGCAGTAGAAAAGGAAAATGGCAAGCCAAGTAAAGACTTCATAAAACTTCTGAGCAATATTAACACTCCTTCATTACCTTTGGAAACTGAATCCTTGGCATAAGTAGCTGTTTAAGAGCACTATGCTTTCTCATTGTGATGGTTAAGTGTATGTGTCAACTTGATTGCACCATGAAGTACACAGACATTTTGATCACATTCTCTGGGTGTGTCTTTAGGGGTATTTTTTTTTTATTTTATGGAAAAAAGTAAAAGAAAATTTTATAACAAAATAATAGGAGAATAACAATAGTTAACACATTACATGATATCTTTAAAGTAGTTGCTCAGTGGACCAGATATGGGCACAAAATTTTCTCCAATCAGTATTAGCACAAACCTTCCTTTTTAATGAACTAATACTAATATTGTAACTGATTTGTATTTTTTCCCTTTTCCTTGTCTTTTTCTCTTTCACTCATGTTGGTTTCTTTTACTTTTGAACAATTTCTTCCCATTTCACAATATCTATTGTACAATTTAGAACTTATTTACTCATTCAGTTTCTCACACCAGTGAGACAATATGATGTTTATACATGAATCTGATTTATTTCACTTACGAGTATGGTCTCAAGTTGCATGCATTTACTTATAAAAGTCTCAAATTTATCCTTCTTTATGGCTGAGTAGTACTCCATCACATAAAGAATCACATTTTCTTTGTCCATTCCTTAGTTGATGGGCATTTGAGTTGTTTCCAAGATTTAACTATTAAAATCATGCTGCTATAAACATGGGTACACATATATCACTATGATGATTTTAATTCTTCTGGGAAGATACCCAGAAGGGGAAAAGCTGGGTCAAATGGAACCTCGCATTCTAGTTTTTTGAGGAATCACCACACTGATTTCCACAGTGTTTGCATCAATCTACACTCCCACCAACAATGAAGAAGGGTCTCTTTTTCCCCACATCCCCTCTAGCATTTGGTATTAGTTGATTTTCTTATAGAAGCCATGCGTTCTGTGGTGAGATGGAATCTCAGTGTTTTAATTTGCATCTCTAGAATGACCTGTGATGCTGAACACTTTTTCGTATATTTATCTGCCATTTGCATTTCTTCGAATATGAGAATTGTGTATTCATCTCAGATGCTGATTTTTGGATTGGGTCTTTGAATTTTGGGGGTCTGATTTGTTTCAATTTTTTGTGTGTTTAGGTAGTAGTTTTCGGGTTATTTCTGGTTGAAATCAACATCTCAATGGAAGAATGAGCAAAACATTGTCCTCCATATCCTCTTCTTAATGTGGGCGGATCTTGTCCAATCAATTAAAAGCCTGAATATCACAGAAAGGTAAGAGAAGTCCTCTTGCCTGTGAGTTGGTTACATCAGTCTCTTCTGCTGTTAGACTGGAACTGTAAACTCAGCTGTTCGTGGGTACGAAGTCTGTTGATTTTCAGACTGGAACTTACTCCTTTGATTCTCCTGTCTCTAACTTTCCACCTGCAGATATCAGGAGATCTTATCATCCTTAATCATATAAACTAATTCCTTCTAATTAATCTTTTAGGTATAGACACATCCCTCTCTAGCTTAGCTCTATCTGTGTGGCTATACTGCCTATTGGTTCTGTTTCTCTGAACAGTTCTGATTTATACATCCACATGATCCCATTTTCCATAAATGGTAGATGGAATGTGCCATGGGTAAATTCATTTTATCATAAAAGCTGTCAGAGTAACTTCACAACTATTGGTTTCAGACCTGTTGGCCTTCTCGCCCTAACCCCTGACTGCCAGTACAGTCAAATGAATGGCTGTGGCTAGATTGTGTTTCTCAGGATTGAGGCTAGGGTGGGAAGCTTTTATGGGAGGCACAGGAGGAAGTTAGGAGCCAAAGAGATAATAGAGGAAGTTCAAGTAGTCAAACTAGGATCAAACTTTTAAGTACTGTAGCACATAAACTGCTAGGACCTCAGAATCAAAATTGAGGTTAAAGTTATCAACTAGGTAGCTGAACCTGAATTACAGTACCAGAAGGTCAGGAAAAACATGGGCAAGAATTGCCAGGCAATTTTCCCTTGAATCCAGGGTGGAATCAGTGGCTCACCATTATAAACCACAGCATGCACAGTTGACTTGTAAATACCAAAAGGTATTTACATTCTTATCACTGTTTCCATGTGCATCTTTCTGACTAGTAGTATGTTTTTATGTCACTGCATAAACATCTCCTATGTCAGCCATTTGTGTTCCAGTGGATGCTCAGTGACAATCTGCAAAAGAGGCTTTAAGAAATGCAGAGCAGTTTAGTATGGAAAGAAGATGAAGTGTTAGCTCAGAGTTGCCCTCCACAAATTTCTTTCTTAGATCTCACAGTGAGATACAACAGTATGGGGAATGTGCAGTGGAGAAAGACATTGAATTAGACTCCCAGCTCTGCAATATTTTAGCTATGCCACTTCCTTTTCAAGCCTTGGCTATTTAATCTGTGAAATGAAGATGGCAATGCCTACCTTATAGGTCGTTGTGACGATTCACTAAGATAACATAGGTAAAATGTCTGGTGCATATCTTCCTTCCTGTTCTTTCTTTAGCCTTCTGGGAAGGGTGACATGCTAACAAGGTCTTGATCCAGTTAAGATCTTCTAGAAGCGTTCAGGGATTGTCTTATGTATGTAGTGATAGTTCTGATAGCATTTGATGTACTCCTTGTCTCTTACATAAGCCTGTTGGACCAAAATTTCCCAGAACATTAAATAAACCAAGGAATCCTCTGATATTATAAAGCTATAAATTTGGTATATACTATATCCAACAGACAGAAACTTTATCACCTTTAGAAGAAACAAGATAAACGAGTGATTACAGTTATGCATTGTGAATGCCAATAAGCAAGATGTTTTCATTTTGACTGCTATAGCTTTCTAGGTGTTGGCATTCACTGTCCCACACTGCAGCAAAACATATTTTACACATTCTTCAAATTCTGAGAGAGTCACAGGAACCCATCTGTTATGGTTTATATCTAGATGCGCCCCCCCCCCAAAGCCTTGTGCACTCATAAGTGGGGCTTTGGGAGGTGAGAGGATCATGAATGTGTGATACTCATCAGCAGATTGGTCCAGTGATAAATTTATAGCTAAATGTGATGTTGAGGGATGAAGCCTGGTTGGAGAAGGTGGATCTCTATAGGCATAGCCTCGAATGATGTCTCTCCCTCTCTCATCTCTTGATTTCTCTCTGCTTCCTACCATCATACCATGAGCTCTTTCTCCTCTGCCATGCTGCCTTGCCTTGGAGTCAGCTCACTAAAACCTGTGAGCCAAAATAAAGCTCTCCTTTTGCATGCTGTAGGTGTCAGGTATTGTGTATCAGAAATGAAGAAACTCCATCCTCACTCTACTTTCTGTCAATGAAGAACAATCAGACTAGGGAAGGAACTTCCTAGTGGTAACTCTTTTGTTCACCGTGCTTTCTTGAGTAAAGTGAAAGAAGATCACATAAGACTTGTTATAATTCTTTCTGGTGTACCACCTTCCATAGAGCAGAATCAATCAGAAATAATGCTCTATCTCAGCCTCATTCAGGGTGGAAAAAAATTCTAGGGACCTTTGCAATGCAGGTCCTAAAATATATGTGTAACTTGCTTCCTTTCGACTTGGCCATCCTATCTAGACTCCAGGCCTTCTCACAGGCTAGGCAAGTGCTCTGCACCTGAGTTAGGCCTCCAGCCCTCTTGTTCATTACTGAGGCAGTAATTATATTTTTGCATCCTTGTATTTACCTTGTTCTGTTGGAAGCTTCTCTTCCTTGCAATAGCTTGTATTCATCGCTAAACTCTCAGTTCCATTTCCTGTTTCATAAACTAGATTTTCCTCCACTTCTATATTTAAGATATCTCTTTTCTGGTTACCATCCCACTTCTGTTTTCCCTCAGGATGGGTCTTGATATTTTAGCTTTGCATTTCTATCTCAGTCCTGACTGTAGTAGTCAGTATAGAAAACAACTCAATTATTCAGTATCTTCAAACATGTGGCACTATGGTGAACTCCGGGAGAAATAAAAAAATATTCAAAAATGACACCTAAGAGATGAAGGAGGAATGGAAAATATATACTTGTGGCTCAAAAATAAAATATAAATTTGATAGTCATTGGTGGCAATAGTCTAAAATCTTTTAAGATCAGAGTAGTTTCTCATGACAGAAAATAATGTTCTAAGTAAAATTAATTTAGCAAACATTTATTGATTAACTACTAGATGAAAACTAAGTAAGTGCTGAGGGAAAAGCAAAGCTAACCAAGATGTGGTCTGGACACCTGAGAGCTGGCAGTGCAGACCTGACATGGTCATCGCATGCCTTCCCTTCTAGACCAATGCTGTTGAATTGAAATGTAATACAAGTCACATTTTTACTTTAAAATTTTCTAGTAGCTACATTTTAAAAAGTAAATATAGTATAAACATGTGTACATTAATTTTAATAATATTTAATGAACTATTATTGTGTCATCAATATAAAAATTATTGCAATATTTTTCATGGTTTTTGTCATGCTGTTCTGGAAATCTGGTGTGTGCTGTATATTTGCAGCACATGACAATGCAGCCACTAAATTTTCATTAGATACACTCAATTTGTAATTAAATTTCATATAATTTACAGCGGAAGTAATAGATTTACATACCCAAATTGTACCAAACATATTAACAGTTTTCCAGTAATGGATGCGATATCACACCCTGTTAAAATTTGCATGCACATTAACTAAACTGTTCATCCTTTGAGAACTGTTTTTACTTTGAAGTAAATGCATTTCATGTTCAAAATGATGCTTATCAAATTTAGTAAATTCACCAAATCTTATATATTAGCATCACATTAAAAGGGTATTGTATAGAGAACAACTTTAAATTTATAAATATTGAAAAACTTTTAAATTTTTTTCCTGCAGTATTTGCAGCTAATGTATACAACACAGCAGTTAATTTATATAACATTACCAATCACATACAGTTTTGCATCTTGATTCATGTCAGGTAAACATGTAAAAATCATCATTATTTTTATCATGAGAAGTGTCAGTTTCAACAGAAATACCTGACTTGCTAAGTGTTATGCAAAGTTTTCTTCCGTTTAGAGCTTCACATTTAGTTATCTATGTGAGAAGTGTGGTATCAGTGAGAAATCATAGACAACAGATGTCATTTTTATTTATTTATTTTTTTTTTGAGATTTGGGTCTTACTAGGAAGTCAAGACTGACCTCAAATTTGTGGCAATTCTCCTGCCTCAGCCTCCTGTCCTGGGGTTACAGGTGTATACCACCATACGCAAAGCTTATTTTTTTCTTTGATGAATAAATGTTTCAGCAAACATGCTTTGTGTTTTACAATATTAGAGTTAATAGTATAAATCTTTGTAAAATCCTTCTATTACTCAGCCAACATTCATGGCAGAAAATGTAAGATCATTAAATTTATTTTTTCTTATATCTTTCAACAGTTCCCTAAACCAGCAGTGATTCATATGTATTCACACATGTATTCTGAAGAAAAGTGTACCCATAATACTCTTCAGATAGTTTGCGTCTGAAAATTGAGCACACATATTTTTAAATATTTGTCATATGGAGTCATGAAACAAGGAAATTCTTTTATTTAGCAACTTTTCAAATTTTGAGATAATCTTTGACACTCTTAGGAAGGTCTTCTATTGTATGGGAAAATGTTTGGTGGTATAAAATTCTTTTAGTTTTTTCCTAGAAAATTTTAACATCATTTTCATAACAAATAATAACTTCTTACACCATGAGAGACAGACAGGGACAGGGACAGAGACAGTGAGCATCCAAGCTGTTTTATAACTGGCCAATGTTACAAGCATACATCTTATTAAAAATAATTTTAAAACTTTTTGATAATTTAACTATGACAATTCTAAGCAATTAATTTAATGATTTCTTTTCTAATTATTGACCAAATTTACTATAACTTTGTCTTAGTTACTTTTCTTATTGCTGGGACAAAATACTCAACACTGAAAGTTAAAGGAATAAAGATTTATTTAGTTCCCAGTTTGTAGAGGTTTCAGTTTATAGTTGGTTGACTCCAGGGCAGGGTGGCATGGCAGAGGGGCATTAAGAGAAGAAACAGTTCATGGCATGAAGAAGAAAACAAAAGCAGGGCTGGGGATTTAGCTCAGTGGCATAAGTGCCTACCTTGCAAGCGCGAGGTCATGAGTTTGATCCCCGGCACAAAAAAAAAAAAAAAAAAGGAAACAAAAGCTAGCAAACAATAAGCAACACATGTCTTTCTGTCCTTGTATCTTATCCAGGCTACCCGCCCTTGGGGCAGGTAGCACTCATGCCCTTAATCCTAGCATTGCACCATGAATCAATCCAGCCATCTCTAAAAAGCTCTATGACCACAAGAGACTTTGGGGGGCCATCTAGACACAAGCTATAAATATACTTGCTGAAAATGTTATTATCTTAGATTGTTTTTACATAACACATAGCTTCTCTGCTCTGTTCAGTAAAATGCAATTGTAAAATTTGCAATGTACCTTCTTCCAGTTTTTTTTCCCTTACTCTTCTAGTCATGAAACTAACTTCTGTATTTCCATATGATTCTGCAGCAATATTGTTTTCAATTTGAAAAAAATCTGACTATATTCATTTTTGGCCTAAAAATGTAATTGCATTATAATAATATGTATTTCAATTTAGTTACTAGTTACAGTTTATGTAGATACCTTATAATTCATGCTGCCTGCATAAAATGTTCAAATTAATGCATTACAATATTTTAGAAAAATCACCATTTAACTGAATCAATAAATTAGCACTAGAGCAAAGTGTCGATACATAATGCTAGAAAATGATACACATGTCTGACACATATAAAATAACATCTGAAATAATGCAGCGATTAAAGTGAAATACAATCCTGCTATAATGAAACTGTGTTTAATGGAAAAATATTTAATATTACTGTATTTTTAAAATCTAAAATTAATTAAAATTAGGGCTGGAGATGTAGCTCAGTGGTACAGCCCTTGCCTTATATAAGCACTAGAAAAATAATAAGAATAAAAAATAAAATTATTTAAAACTAAGTGAAATAAAAAGTTCAGTTTCTCATAGTACTAGGCATATTTCAAGTGCATATCAACCACATGCGACTAGAAGGAAGGCATTTTTTGGTCCATTCTCTATTCTCCTCTCCTTTCTACCATCACTTCTCCTTTTCTCAAAGGACAAGGAACTGCTAATCCAGGTGTGTTACAGGTCACTGAATGGACCATATTTCCTGGTGGTCTTGCTTCTCTGTCTTCATGCCAGAGAGATAAGTGAATGAACTGAAGAGTCTGTTTCCATGGATCGGGCCTGGAGTCTATTCTCTTTCTCTTCTATTTCCTTTTTTGTTTGCAACCAAGGAACTGTCTCCCCACAGTTAGTTGTTTCTTTCTTTTCCATACCTTCCTCTATCACCTAACAGGGCTGTTGATTTATATTAGAATGTCCCCCCTTTAAAATATGACCTACCATTTTACAGTATCTCCTGGCTTCCTCATTCATACACTGAAATAAAAACCTTGGCTTGGTTCCCAGTGACACGCCACTGAATGGAAAGTGGCAAGTTCCCAAAACCTGGATGCCTAGGGAAGAAAAGATATCCAATGACCTGTAGGTTAAGCTGCATGTAAATACTGAGATTTACCAGGACACTGAACTAAAGATATATGAGTATTTAATCAGGACTATGAGATGCAAGTGAGAAAATCCGGCGGAAAGTACATTAGTAAGGTGGCAAAGAGACTTACTGGCTTATATAATAAAGCTAAGTAAAAGACAGGAATATAGCTACTCTTGGCATTGACTAGAATTGGATTAATTTGCTTTCCAGGCTCTTTTGCTTCTGCCTCCCTTACCCTGCTCCATTCTCCTGCCTCTGTGAGGAAACAAGCATGAGCACCAACACCTTTCAGCTTCAGTTGTAGAGAAGAGAGAATCTCTTTTCTAAATTTCTATTTGAAAATGCCCAAAGGGTCCTGAGTAACTTAATTTATATAATTTACTCACCCACAGCAGATTTAGGAAGGGAAACAAAATAGTTCCCAAGAAGTAAGGGAAGCAGTTAGCAGAAAAAAGGGTGTGTAAGAAGCAAAACATCCAACACTAGCCCGACTAATTAAAGTTTTTGAATGACTGTTCCCTCTGCTAGTGAAGTGGTGGCTGGACTTAGTTAAGATTTCTGGAATTTTTAGAAATCTGAAGTGAAAGTCAGTATTTTATCTATACTTTCATGCAAGTCAAGGAATGAGCCCAAACTTTAGAATGCATGAGATGGTTAAGAATGTTACTGAAGCATGTTTTCTACACACATAAAAGTAATATAATCTGAAAATTTGATTAATCAAGAATTTTTTCAATCTATATATTTATTGTGAATATTAATTTTATATAATATTGTGTTTTAAGTATTCAATTTTATAAAACAAACACTATTAGACCTAAAATGAGATATAGGCTCCAATACGTTAATAGCAGGAAATTTCAGCACCCAAAGTTCAGCAATGGATTAGCCTTACAGACAAAAAGTTAAAAAGAAACATAACATTTAAATCATACTGTAGATCAAAAGAATTTAGATATTTACCAAGGCTTTCATCTAAGGGCTACAAGTATAGAGCCTTTTCATAAGAACAAGGAATTTTCTTGAGAATAGAACATTTTAGCCAGGCATGGTGGCAAATGCCTATAATCCCAGCACTCAGGAGGCTGAGTGAAATACAGTAATAAAGATAAAACTGAAAAATATTTCTTTACACTAATTATAAATTTAAAAAAGACCCCCAAATAAACAAAATTAGAATTGAAAAAGGAGATATTACAATGGACATCAGAGAAATACAAAAGGTCAGTAAGGATTACTTCGAAAAACCTATGTGTTAACACACTGAAAACTCTAAAATGGACAAATTTCTGGGCACTATGACATGCCAAAATTGAACCACAAGGAAATGAAACACCTGAATAGATCAGTAACAAATAATGTTTATATAGGGAACGAAACTCCCAACCTACTGTATGTCCAGTACCAGTTCTTGCTTTCTAAAATCGAAGAATGAATTTTAGGAACAATGGAGGTCAAAAGCAAAACATATTTATTGAGAGAAAGCTTCTGTCTGAGACAGACAGAAGGGGTCCCAAGTGAGTTGCCCAAAACTCTGTTTTTTCTAGGGACTTGATAGAGCAAAACCATGAGGAGGGACGGATCCAAGGTGGGGAAAACATTGGAACTGGCAAGGCAGGAAAAGGTGGGACAGAACTGTGGTCAATCAATAAGATTAATTGCTCATGTAAAATTGATTAAATCGGGGACAAATGGGGAAGCAAGTCACATAGCAAGCAGGCATGTTTAAAGAACAGTGACTCTTGCTGTGGGGAGTTGGGATGGTGACTTCTGGCTTCCTCAGGGTGATAGAGACCTATTTAGAATATCAATTCCTGATGCTTATCCTTGAGAAGTATATGGATGCATTTGATTTGTCTTTTGTGTTGAGGTCTGGCCCATAGTGGAGGTATCTGTCTCCCCAACAGTTGCAAGGTATCTAGTTTTCTGCACTGGCACCTTCAAGGGCCCAGCCTTGTCTGACTGCCTATAATATTTCTATCTAACTTAGTTGCCTGTAACAATGTGAGTGAATCGGTAGTAAAAATCTCCCAACAAAGAAAAATCCAGGATCAGATGGCTTCTCTGCTGAATTTTGCCAAATTTTAAACAAGAACGTATGACAATTCAAACTATTCTACAGAATTGAGAAAAAACTTCCAAACTCAGTGCATGAGGCCAATATTACCCTGTTACCAAAACCTGACAAAGACATAAAAACAACAAAAGTATACACAATATCCCTGATAAAAATATGGACACAAAAATCCTCAAAAAAGAGCAAATAAAATTCAACTTCACATCTGCAAGATCATATGCCACAATCAAGAGATGCAAGAATGGTTCAACATATTCAAGTCAATAAACATAATTAATTACATGACAAAATTAAGGATAAAAAGTCATGATTATTTCAATAGACACAGAGAAAGCACTAGACAAAATTCAACATTCCCTTCATGAGAAGAGTACTGAATAAATCAGGTATGGAATGATTACACTCCAACAAAATAAAAGCTATATATGAACATCCCACAACACATTACACAAGATATAGAGAAACTGAAAGCATTTCTTCTAAGAACAGGAATAAGATGAGGGTGTCTACTCTCTTCTCTCTTATTTACTATTAGTAGAAACTTTAGCCAGAATAATTAGGCAGGAGAAAGAAATAAAGAGCACACAAATAAGAAGGACCTGAGGTCAAATTAACCCTGTTCACAGATGATAGTTTTCTACGTAGGGAAAAAAACCTAAAGACTTCATCAAAAGATTACTAGAACTGATAATGAAAATCAGTAAAGTAGCTAGAGATGAAATCAATGTACAAAAATCAGTAACTTTTCTATACACCAATAGTGATTTGCTCAGAAAGCAATACTATTCATAATAACTACAAAATAAAGCAAGACCTAGAAATAAACTTAAGTGAAAGATCTCTACAATGAATATAGAAAACATTGATGAAGGTTGGGGATATAGCTCAGCAGCACAGTGCCTGCCTGGCAAGCATGAGGTCCTGAGTTCCATTCCCAATACACAAACAAAACAAAACAAAACAAAACAAAACAAAACAAAAACCATTGATGGAAAAATAAACATACTAAAAACTAGAAAAAGCTTTAACATCCATAGGTTTAAAGAATTATTATTGTTAAACTGTTCATACAACCCAAAGCAATTATGAATTCAATGCAATGCCCATTAAAATACTAGTGAAACTCTTTATAGAACTAGAAGAAAAAATTCTAAAATTCTTAACAATTAAGAATACCCAAAGCAAAAGGAGTAATACAAGGAGCATCACAATACTTGATTGCAAGACACACAGCAGAGTCATAGTAACCACAAAACACTGTACTGGCATTAAAAACAAACACAGAGACCAACAGAATAGAATAGGGAACCCAGATATAAACCCACACATTCTCGTGGGTTTCTTGACAAATGTGCCTGAAACACATATTGCAGAAAGATGCTGGGAAGAGTGAGTATCCACATGTGACACAGATGCATAGCTATACATAAATGTACTAATCGGAGTTAGCAGAGTAGAAGAATGCTCAGGACAGCATGCAGTAAGAAACAAGCACATTAGAAAGTAGAGGGAAGAAAATAACAAGGAAGCAAGAGAAGCATAGATAGATAGAATCCTCCAGAAGCCAAAAGAATGGGAGACTCTTAAGCAGAATGGCATCATGTAAACTGTCAAACAGAGCAGAGAAATGGAGTAGAATGTTAAAGCCTGCATTGGCTTTGACGACATCTTATTTTACGTTCTAACAATGATTTTTATTTAAGCAGTTTTTGTGTAATCTTAGAGCAGTTTCAGTGGAAAATGAGGGCAAATTCTGACAAAGAAATTACACTTTGCTCTCCAGGCCTGACACACACACACAAAAAAAAAAAAAATAGAAAGAAGGTCAGTGGGTAGTGATGTAAGGAATAGATTAAAGAACTTTTTTAAAGAAGAAATATTATTAAGTAGTGAGGAAGCAGCAGGGAAGGTAGAAGGATGAAAGATAACAGATCTGAAACACAGAAAGATCTCCAGAGACTGACAAGGCTAAGAGGCAAAAGCCCAAATGAAAGGAAATGGTAGACAGATCTCATATACCTGGACATCTCAACCTTTAAGAATGCAGGAAAAGAGACTGGTTAGGTAAGACTGTCAGTGTCCAAGGCATTGCACAAGGCCTTGTTAAAGTTTGCCAAATGATCAAAGATAAAAGCATGTTTGAGAAGATTTCTACATATGTCACAATTTTACGTCCAGCCAATTTTGGGAAAGAACTGTGAATAGTGAATCATGAGATTAACTTGAATAGATTAAGAAACGCCTACTGGATTAGTAGAGCACAGTTCTGGATGTATCTGAATAATTGACAAGTAAGCTGAAAATTGAGGAAGGAAGACCCATCCTTGATGTGGGTGCCTCCCACCAATAGACTTGCAGCCTGGATGGAATAAAAAGGGAAAGAAGAAGGAAGTCTTCAGAGGAGCTCCAGTCTTTACCATTGCCTTCAGGCTTCCAGACTCTTCCGCCTTCCAACACAGACTCTTAGGCTTTCCAGCAAGGACTCACGACTCTACAGTCAGCTTCCAGCCTTCAAGTTTCAACTGGATCTTCAGATTCCCCAGCGTGCACATGACCATTCTGCATTCTTCTACTCCTGACTCCACAGGTGGCCATTGTACGTCTACCTAGTAAATCCTTTGTATATAAGATATTTTTACATTAAATCCGTTCCTCTAAATAAACTCTAAATGAAACAGGTATAAAGGTTTAGTGATAAATGTAAATAAAAAATGCTAATTCCAAGTGACTACTTGGGAAACAAATGGGAAAAGGCAGGGTTAATTTGGTAACAATACCACGAAGGTAACAGAAGGTGGGGAAGAGTAATTGCATGGTGAAGGCAAACTGAGGAAAGTGGTCTTTTGAGCTACACAAACTTGGGAGACAGGAATATCTGAAGTCCACAAACAATCTTGGACTTCAAGTGGATTGTTTAACCTTTTCTGAGCCTGAGCTGCTTCTAAAAATAGGGTAAATATTGCTTGCCTCATTGGATTCAGGCTGAGAATTGGAGATAACCCATTTTATACAGCATAAAACTCTACTTTTTCTCCCTTTATGTTCTCTCACTTTCCAGGAAACATCACCTAGAAGCATTTATTGATTACATTGAAGAGATCTTCATTCAGGCGTATGTTAAGAGGAATTTGTGAAAGAAGTATGCCATGTATAGATTGTGTCCTTTATTAAAAAAAAACAGTAAAAATTAACAAAATGAGACTTTCTTAAGGAGTAAAAAGAACTTTCAGCTGGTGCCTATATAAGACAGCATTAGAAAACATAGAAACATCTTTAAACATTGGTAAAGAGTTCTTCTAAAGAAAGAAAGGAATGTTGTTCACAAGAAAAATATTGCAGAGTGAGAAAAGAAAAGGAGGAATCACTTTTCTCATATGAGTCAATGTTGGCTTTTACACTACTTTCTCACAGTAAAGTAAAATGAAAGACGGACTCATGCCAGCATTATCAAAAAAAGCACAGATCTGGGACCCAAGTGGTCCTGGATTGGAATACTAACTCTGTCTCAAAATAGTTGGGTGACCCTGCACAAGAGACAAATTCCTTGAATCTCAGTACATTCATTTCACAGTTGCCATAAAGAAGTATCAAAAACTCAAGTCGCTTAAACTAAAAGAAATTTACTGTTTTACAATTTTGGAGGCCAGAATCCAAAATCAAGATGATATCAATGGAAAGCTCTTCTGAACGTTCTTGAGAGCACCTTTTTCCATGCTTTTTTCCTAATTTCTGGTAGCTCCAGGTGATCCTAGGCTTATAGAATATGTCACTTAAATCCTCTATTTCACATGGCATTCTTCCTGTGTCTGTGTCTTCACATGGCCGTCTTGTGATAAAAACACCAGTCCATCCTATCCTAGGACTTCACCTCATTCTAAATAATTATATCTGCAATGACACTGTTTCCAAGTAAGGTCATATTCTGAAGTACTGACGGTTATGACTTCAACATACCATTTTTGGATGGGTAGAATTCAATCTGTAACATTCAGTATCTTTATCCTTAAGGTGAGAATAAAAGTTATCTTTCTTTCAGGGTTCATGAAAATTCTGTGTGAACATATGAAAAAAATACCTGGCATAATATCTAGCACAACTAAATGAGGAAAATAAGAATACAAATCAGTCAAACAAAATGATATTTTGGTCACCACTATTTGATTCCCTGTGAGTTACATCAAGAATTCCTGGTGAGAGAACTTACAAGGTTCTGCTTAATATTGCATTCATGGATGATTTTGATTTAATATTTACTTAACACCTATAAGATCCTGGTATTACAGAGGTATAGGTGGGGAGGGGTGTGAGGCCACCTCGCTGGTTTCCTGAGGTATTCTGTAGTCCAACCTTTCCATCTCAGGTGGCACTCGAATCTAGAAATCATAGAAAAATATGACCCATGGTCCAACTCTGGGCCATTGTCTGTTCGTAAAGTTAAGTTTTTTTGAAAGACAATCATGTCTATTTGTTTACGTTGTCTCTATAATTAATTATGCATTTTCATGGCAGAATTGAGTAATTATAACAGAAATCATAGGGCCCATAAATATTCACTATCTGGTCCATTACAGAAAAAGTTGACTAAATACATTTTCTTTTTGAAGCCCTAGATCACTACCTCAAATATCTATCTCAGACTTTCTTCCAAAAATTCCTGTACCATTTCAGTTTGGCACTTGTTAACTCTTCTTATTCATCTCCAACCCACATTTCCAAAGTCCACAAAGCAGGCTACTTTGAGGAAGTGTTAGTGTGAGCAACTTAGCCCAATGTGACAAT
Source organism: Hydrochoerus hydrochaeris (assembly GCA_004027455.1). Lineage (NCBI taxonomy): Eukaryota > Metazoa > Chordata > Mammalia > Rodentia > Hydrochaeridae > Hydrochoerus > Hydrochoerus hydrochaeris. The sequence continues at coordinate 46,674 of PVLA01007519.1, read as the reverse complement.
TCTCCAAATACAGATCTTGACTGATTCTCTTCTCAGGCCACAGGCCCACCAATTCTCAGAATTGTATGTACACTATACCTACAAATTAGGTGCTCTCTGACAATTTTGAGTTTTGTCTATTTCTTAGGTTCAAAACCTTGCAGTTGCTATATATTCGGTCACTCAACAAAAGATCAAATAATCTGTGGTGTAGCAAAAGAAAGACAAAACTTGATAATTTTTTTTCCTTGTCTTCAAAGAACCTATAATCTGGAATGGCAATAAAGTCTTCACATAAGTGAGAATCCCTAACGGCAGAATGTTTAATTTATAACTCCTGTCTTGCCTTCTTCCAAAGCGTTTTCTGAAATGACTTCAGAGTGATCTTTCTAGAATTTAAGTCTGATTTTGCCACTTTCCTGCTTTAAGTGTGGAACCTCTTCCTCCCCCTACGCCCTCTTCCCTCTTCCCTAACCCCCTCCCTCTTCAGCAACGCTACTTTCTCTTACTGGAACTCTATTTCCTACCCCCGGCACTTACCCTGCTTAGCTAATGTCCTCATTTTTCTGCTGTCAAGTTCCACGAAACATTTGCAGACCTCCTAGTCAAATCAGATTGCTTGCTACTTACTAGCAGGACCTGCTGTATGTAACATCCTCCTTTACTTATCCTCTGTGGCTGGACTGAAGTTGAGAAGCTCAGGGACCAGTTTGATTTAATGCTTATGCTCCCTCTTTGCCGCTTACTGCCAGACATCAATAGGGGTTCATGTAAGCGGGGCGAAGAGCTCAGTTTAACCTCCAGGAGCTCACTTTCCTTTGAAGTGGGCTTGAGGCGGCACCTTGTTTGTAGTGGGTGAATAACAATGCTGGGCAGGGCTAGGGAGCGAGACGTAAGGAAGATTCGAAGCCTGGTTGGCTGGAAGGCTTATCTGTCAGGAGTGGGAGGCGGGTCCGGAAAGGGTGTGTGTGTGTGTGTGTGCGCGCGCGCGCGCCTGCTTTCCCCCGGCAGAGTGGGCTGAATAAACCGGTTGCTAGGCAGCGCGGTGCAAGCCTCTGGGCCTGCGCGGTTGGGTGGAAGCCTGGGCGGTGCCTGAAGTACAAGCAGGTAGCGCCCTCTGCTGGTGGTTCAGGCGCCGCCGTGGGGTTCCGGCAGCCACGGGCAGCCACGGGCAGCCCTGGAAGAGAGCCGGACACCGCCCGGAGAAAGGGCGCGGCGGGAGATCACTCCGGGCGGGACTAGGAGGCGGGCGGGGAGTGGTCCGCGCAGGTCCTGCTCTGACCCTCGGGATTTCAGGTTGCTTTACGTTCCCTCTCCGGTGCGTTCAGGCAGGTACCGGATGGGATGCTCGCTGAGTAGCAAAATCGGTGGAGTCAGTGCAGGGATAGGAGGAGGGTACAGAAGCGGAGAGGATAAAGCCTTTCGGAAGCCAGGGCGCCATGATGGCCCGGGACTTCCCCTCTTGCCCCGCACTCCACCCCGCTCCACACCTCACTCAGATGATAGTAGCCGCCCAAACAACTTAGAAGCCTAATGCCAAACCACAGTTGAGTTTATAATTTCCTCACGAAGATTTGAACTAGAGACGTTTTCCCCCTTCGCAGAGGCATGGATACTCTTACTGCTAAATTCATAGTATTTGAGAGCAAAAGTTGGAGAACGATTTGGATAGGTACCTGCCAATTTACCAATTTTTTGTTTTTGTTTTTTTTCAAGAAATGATCCCTGCCTCTGCATGCCTTGAATATTTTACCTTTGGAAGCTTTTAAAAGTTGTTTTAAATTCTCAAAATCTGTGAGGAGATCACCACATCCACATCCACAATTGAAAGCTGGAGAAGGCAGAAGGAATAGAGTGTACCTCTGAAAGAAGTACGTGTAGCTAAAATAATTAAAAGTATGTAGGTGGAGAGAAACTGAGAAGCCCTCTTCACAGGAGCTCAAACCAGAACTGCAGGAAGAACCATCTGCCACCTTGTCTTTGTTCACCTCTTTAGAATTACTGATTATTCATTCTACCTTCTTAAGTTACAGTTTTCCCAAACACATCTTGCTTTCTTACATCTCTTTGTTCTGTGTGCTATTCCTTCACCTTCTATTTTTCCTTCAAAATTTAGATAATCTTTTCTCCAAGTATAGGTCTTTCCTCTGTCTTTACACAGTGGTCTCTGATGTTTACCTTTGGTGGTGCTTTCAACACTGCAGTAAAATTTTGTTTACTTAAAATTTTGTTTACTTGTTTTTACCAAGTCGTTGGCACAGTGTCTTTATCTCAATGCTAGTATTTCTAGCTCAGTACCAATGCAAACTCTGTAAATGTTGACTATGTAGATAGATGACAGAAACTCTGTAAATGTTGGCTATGTAGATAGATGACAGATGGACATACGTGTGGTTAAGGAGATAACTAGAAAAGGGGGATGTATAGTGAGAGGGGAGGCTGGGCATATTACTAGATGGGTGTTCAAACTCAAGTTGGGAAGGTGAATAAATGAATGGAAATAATGTTCATTTGGCAAGTCAATCTTGATGAGAAATTTTGTTGGGAAACAATCTAGATATGAACTCACAGAAGTTGATGGGAAGAGATGAAGAATAGTTGAAAATGGATCAGTAAAACCATTCTTTCTTTTGGAAAATTATGGATAAAACCTCTACTAAAGTTAATAACTGCCACTTTGCAAGGAGAAGATAATATTAGTTTGACATTGTTCATATTTAATATGCAAAATGCTAACATTTCCCTCTTATATTAGTCTCCATTTATTCTTAATTTCTAGTGCAAATACTATTTTCAAAATTAATAATTATAATAAATGTTATAAAGAACTTCTCGTGATTTTTCTTGAAAGTTGTCTAAAGTGTATCTTCATTGACTAAACTAATTGACTTCTGTGCTTATTCTCAGAAACCAACCACCTTAATAACAACAAATCTTCTGTAAAAGAATAACTTAAGACAAATTAAACTTAGCCAAGTTTATTTGAGCAGTGGTTTTGAGTGCAATATGGTAGCACTCAAAACCAGAAGAGGTTCAGAGGTCTGTCCAGTATTGTGACCAGTGAACTTTAAGGTTGAACATGGAAACAGAGTAGAGAATTCACCTAATTTGTTGTTAGGCTTTGTGTCTGGATGCCCTCCCAAAGTCTTATGCAGAATCTGCAGTTGCAGATTCAAAGGTAGCTGAATCTAGAGTGTGTGATTGATTCATAGTGTAATGCTGGGATTAAGGATGTGAATCTGCACTCAAACTAGGGTGTGTAGCCTGCATACAGTATAAGGGATGGAAAAAGGCTTGTCCTCTCTCTCCTTGCTTGTTCTTTTTGCTGATTTCCTCTGCCACAGACTGGTGCCCTCTGCCATGTGCTACTTTGCCTGCTTTGGAATCAGCAAATAATGGACTGAAACCTCTACAAACTGTAAGGTAAATAAACCTTTCCTCCCTTAACTTATGGATGTTAGGTATTTTGTCTCAGCAATGAGAAAAATAAAACAGTACAGTGAAGCATTTGCTTTATTTGGACTTGGTCTATTGAATTCACTGTCTGGCATTCACTGAAACTTGGTATTTGTGATTGCTGAAGCCAGCTGTTTCTTACAAATATATATGCTAAATTAGGTGTTGTTTTGCTTGTGTACTAAGTTAAGTGGCAGTTTGTTCCATGGAAAGTCTAGGGCAGGTAAGCTGCATACAATATAAGAGAGAAAATAGGCTTGCTTTCCCCTTTTTGCTCTTGTTGCTTTTGCTGTCTCTGCCACCAAGAATAGTTGCTCCTCTGCCATGTGCCATTTTGCTTTGGAGCCAGTGGATTAATGGCTGAAACCTCAACAAACTGTGAGTTAAATAAACTTTCCCTCTTTGACTTTGCATGTTGAGTGCTTTGTCCCAGCAATGAGAGCAAAGTAACTAAGATAGAATTACTGATGTTTTAGTATGATCTCCCTTCTGGGGGATAGAAGAATTAAGAACAATTATAAACAATCTGAAGTGGCTGGGGAGAAACAGAAAGGAAGCAATACAGCCCAATGTCTGTCAACAGAGGCTCTGATGCCAGAGAGAAATAGGGAGGAAACTATATAGCCCTCCATGTGCCATCAATGGTCTTGCTAGCCAGGAAGAAACAGGAAAGAATGTACATAGTCCCCTGTGAGCCAGAAGTGGCACTGCCAGCTGGGAAGAAACAGGAAGGATGCCACTCTATCCCCCTACCCCCTACCATAGACAGCCAGAGCAAGGGCAGAGAAGGAGAAACCCATCTCCCCTACTCCATAATAAGTAACTGGCTGATTCGGAGGAACACAGGCTGAGATGATAACAGCTGAAGTAAAGAAACAGCCTAATGTTTGTATTGTTTGACTGATAGACTTTACAAGCCTAAAGTCAGTAATCTGACCAACTATTTAGAGAATAAAAATATGCAATATAGTAACTACTGTGAATTTCCTACTGTCTTATCACTGTTTTGTTTCATTTTATTGTTCTGTGTTACTCCCTTTAAAAAAAATCTGTAAAATTATTATGTTTCTATTTTCTCTGAAGTTTCGTGTTTTAGTCAGTTTTACGTTACTACAACAAATGCCTGAAATAAATCAATTTAAAACAGGAGATCTTAAAAAAAGAAAGCATTTATTTTGGCTCATAGTTTCAGAAGCTTCATTCCCTGGTCAGTTGACCCCAATGCTTTTGGGCCTGTGAAGCAGTGCATCATGGTGGGAGGGTATCACACAGGCAAGTGTTCACCTTCTGACATCCAAGAACCAAACAAAAAGAGGAGAGACCAGGATCAAAATATACCCTTAAAAGGCATTCCCCAATATGACAAGAAGACTTCTAACTAGGCCCCACCTCTTAAAAGTTTTTTCCACCTCCTAACAGTGCCATGGGCTGGACAACAACCCTTTGATAACACAGGCCTTTGAAGGATATTCCAGATCTGAACCATAACAGTTCCTTTCACCATAATTGGTTTTCCTCTTCTTCTCTGGGTACAGTACTTTCTTGGCTTCCTGTAGTGATAGTCTTTAAACTTACTATCTGCAAAAACTGCTTTAGGCACAAGTTAGTGGACAGGTTATTACAAGCCTGCAGTGAGGGGCCAAAAATTCTTTTGTAGAAGTTGCTCTGTAATTAAATTATTGCCCCCAGCCCCTACTTATCTTCATCTCTTTGATTGTAAATTGTGTCCCTGGCATTTATTGAAGTATAAAAATGTTTATTTTGGAATGAGAAATAGTTTCAGTTGGAGATATGATTTCTCTTTAGGTATCATTTCTTTTTCTTTCTTTCTTTCTTTCTTTTTTTTTTTTTACTTGCTTGTCACAATCATTTGTTTGTTTGTTTGTTTGGTACTATCATTTCTAAGATGAATTTCTTTGTTGTATCTCCTGAAGACAAATTGAGATTTATGAGTAGATTAGCCTAACTCTAGGAATTGACACAAATTTTAGGGAAAGCATTGTGAATAACTAGAGCAGTAAGATGGTAGAATGGAATACCTAATGGATGCATGAAACTTTTCTCACTCAGATTACTTCAAGTATAAAGGAACAGGTTAGGTGATCGTCTGAATGAGTTTCCCATATACAGTTTATGATTGGAGAAAATGATTTCCAAAAGCCTTTTCTTCTTATTTTAAGAATCTGTGGCCTGTAATCCCAGCACTCAGGAGGCTGAGGCAGAAGGATCGTTGATAGTTTGAGACCAGCCTGGGCTACAAAGTGAGCTCAAGACCAGCCAGAACTGCATAGTGAGACCCTGTGTAAAAAAAAGACAAAAAAAAAAAAAAAAGAATCTGTGGCCTAGGAAAGAATTCCGTGACCCTTTATCAAAGTATTGACTTGGAGATATTTAAACCTGAGTACTTTAATTCAGACTTTCATTTATCCAGTCAGTTGTGTGCATATATATATATATATATATATATCCATCATATCAGATTGGGTGTCAGAATCAAGAGTTTGCAATTGAAGGTATGCTTCTAACTGTCAATAGGATTGCTCTAGATTTATAAAATCCAATAAAGATGGACTCTCATCAACCTGTCTCATTTATCAATAAACCACATTCCAGGCACCACTTTGTATATGTAAAACAAGAGTTCTATAATGCTCACAATATCAGAGAAGGATACAAAGGAGCAAGCATTTTGCCAACAAGAAAACCTCATATTTAATTGCAGAATTCTATAGGAGGTCTTAAGTTCTTTCTTGGAACACATTCCCATTCTGTACTTTATCTACTTCATATTTTTCTCTAGCAAGGTATCGTGAATTTATAGCACAACATCATTATCTTTGCTGACAGGATTTTAAGACAGCTAAAATTATATATTATTTTGCCCCTCTTTCCAATAACAAATAACTTTAAAATTATCGTGCTCCAAGATCTATGCTAAGAAAATTGAACTCCTTTAAAATTTGACTTCCCATAAAGTTTAATGTATGTGTAATACATTTATAATTAAGGTAGCTTTGGAGATGAATTTATGTTTATTCCACTGAGCCTATATTAAAATAACTCCTTAGTTGTATTTATTATGCCCATGAGATCTCATGATTTATTATTAAACTTCTTAATTATGGTTATTACACCAATCTTCTCTGAGGGAAATTTTGGGATTCTTTTTCTCATCCTTAATTGGGAAGTCATACAACACAATTCTGAGAACATGGGAATTGTTTTCCCTTGCTCCATAAGACTGACCCACTAGGTTTATTAAAGAAAAATCTCTCTATATAAGGTTAAAAACTAACTATGCTGTTAAGATTTTTTAAAAAGCACATCCTGCTAAATAATATAACCACTTCTTGGCTTAAATTTTTGAGCAAATTTTTTTTTCCTGTGCTGAAAACATACCTTCTAAAATGTAACAGAGTTGTCTCGCAAGTTGTAAGTATTGTATTAGGGCTGCTATAGGAAAATACAACTGATGAGTTCAAAAATTTATTGTTTTAAAGTTGGTTCTGGAGTCCAGAGTCTGAGATTCAGATGTTACCAGGGTTGCTTCATTGTGACAGATGCATAGAATCCTCTTTCCTTGGCTTGTAGATGGTTGTCTCCACTTTCTGTCTCCTCACATTGTGCTCCCTCTGTGCATGTCTGTCTCCAAGTGAAAATGTATGAAATGGACTGACTGCTGACCTTGAAATTCATATGCTGAAACTCTAGTCCTGATGTGGTGATATTTGTTGATAGGACCTGTGGGAAGTAATTAGGTCATGAAAGTGAAGTCTGAAATGGGATTAATGCCTTTTACAAGAAGAGGCCATAGAGTCACTTGCTTTCTGTCATGTGAGAATAGTAAGTCAACAGGCCACAGCCTGGATGTGGGCCCCCATCAGAACCTACACATGCTGGTACCCTGATTTTGAACTTTGAAAAATAACTTCCTTTTGCTTATAAGTCACCCAGGCTATGGTACTTTGTCAGAACAGCCTTAACTAATAAAGATAATGTGTAGGAATGGGCTAATTGTTCTACACTTGCTTTTATCACTCAAAATTTTCTAAATCTATCCATGTAGATACTAATAGCTATTTCATTAATTTTTACTGCTGTTTAGTATCCCATCATATAAATAAAATACAACTTATCTTTTTACCAGATATCTGTTATTAATATTCATATATAATATGTATAGGTATATCTTTAGGAACATTTGAATTTCTTAAGGGGAATATTTCCTGTTTTGTTGATTGGATAGCCCTGTCAGTAAAATGTTTAACTCATTTACCCCAACATTTCTATAGTTATTTTCTAAAAATGTCCAGCTATACTACTATGTGATACCCATTATAAAATGTAATGTTTTTCTTAAAAGATGAAATAAATACAAAATTATATTGTATTCTCTCATGTAAAGATAGAAATATCAACCTTAGTAAAGGAGTTGCTGAGCAGAGCTAAAGAAGAAATAGAGAAAAAAGTACAGGAACATGGGAAACTGCTTGAAACCTTGAATGAACAATATAGAAGACATGCGGAATTCATGAAACAAACTCAAAGAGACATTCAAGAAACAAAAAATTCTATTCAAAGTGTGCAAAACCATTTAAGTGAAGCTAAGGATAATATTTCGGACCTTGAGGACAGTATTGCAATTAGTGAACAGCAAAGGATAGAACTTTTAAAAATAACAAAGCAGCATGAAGTGACAATCCAACAGCTTCAAGATGATGCCAAGAGAAAAAATATAAGATTAATAGGCGTCAATAAAGAGGCAGGAGCCGATGCAAATGACATAGCCAAAATATTCACAGAAGTAATAGAAGAAAACTTCCCAAACATGGGGAAAAAAATATGATATGCAGATAAGTGAGGCACATAGAACACCAAACAGTCACAACCAATATAAATCTACACCCAGACATATAATAATTAAGGTCTCAGACGTACAGCATAAAAAAAGAACACTAAAAACTGTTAGAGAAAAGACACAACATACCTATTAGGGAAAGCCCATTAAAATCACAGCAAACTTTGCAGCACAAACCCTCAAGTCAAGACAAGCCTGGACTGAGGTATTTAGAGCCCTGAAAGAAAACAACTTTCAACCCAGACTGATGTACCCAGCAAATTCATTCAAATTTAATGGAGAAACAAGACACTTCCATGACAAAGAACAACTGGAGAAATTCACATCCACTAAGCCAACCCTAGAAAGAGTATTGAAAGACATACTAGATAGAGACAAAAATGACCATAATCCCCAGAACAACAACAGAAAGAAACCACCAGGTAGGACAAGCAATTAAACAAGGGGGAAAAAGTAGAAAGCAAACAACTGGAACATAACATGGCAAAGTCAAGCCAGTACATATCAGTGTTATCCATAAATGTAAATGGCCTCAATTCACCTATCAAAAGAAATAGGCTGACAGACTGGATCAAGAAATATGATCCCACAATATGCTGTATATAAGAAACATGATCCCACAATATGCTGTATATCTGACCCAAAAGGAAACTCATAGATTAAAAGTCAAAGGATGGAAAACAGTGTTCCATGCAACAGGAACCCAGAAAAAAGCAGGGGTAGCTATTCTATTTGCAGACAATGTGAACTTGAAACCTAAAATGGTTAAAAGAGATAGAGAAGGTCACTACATACTTGTTGGTGGAAAAATTCAAGAGGAAGAACTAACAATTATAAATATATATGCACCAAATACAGGAGCACCCAACTATATAAGACAGATACTAATGGACATGAAAAACCAAATACACAAGAACACAATTATAACAGGGGATCTTAACAGCCCATTGTCACAAAGAGATAGATCAACTAGACAAAAAGTCAGCAAGGAAATAACAGAACTGAATCATACCTGTAAGCAATTGGACTTAGTAGATATTTACAGAGTGTTCCACCCAACCGCATCAGAATACACATTCTTCTCAGCTGTGCATGGGACATTTTCCAAAATAGACAATATATATTATCCCACAAAACATTCTTAAGTAAATGCAAAGGTATTGAAATCATCCCATGCATAATATCTGACCATAGCACACAGAAATTGGAAATTAATGGCAAAAGAAATTGCAAAACCTGCATAAATACATGGAAATTAAATACCAATCTTTTGAACAACCAGTGGGTTACAGATGAAATTAAAGAAGATATAAAGCAATACCTACAATTCAATGAAAACACAAAAACAACATACTGTAATCTGTGGGATGCAATGAAAGTGGTCTGAAGAGGGAAATATATAGCAATAAATTGTCATATCAAGAAAACAGAATGAGCACAAATAAACAACCTAATGCTCCATCTCAAGCTTCTAGAAAAAGAAGAGCAAGTTAAACCCAGACCTCACAGAAGAGAGGAAATCGTAAAGATTAGAGCAGAAATCAACGCAATTGAAACTAAAAGAACAATACAAAGAACTAATGAATCAAAAAGCTGGTTTTTTGAGAGAATAAACAAAATTGACAAAGCTCTAGCTAACCTCATAAAGAAAAAGAAAGAAAAAACCCAAATTCACGCAGTAAGACTGAAAAGGGGGAAATTACTACAGATCCCATGGAAGTTTAAAAGATCATGAATACCTACTTTGAAAATCTCTACTCACATAGAGTGGAAAACACAGAGGAAATGGACAGATTTCTAGAACATATGAACTACCAAAGCTCAACCAAGAAGATGTAGCAATTTTGAATAACCTAATATCAGCTACTGAGATTGAAAATGTAATTAAAAACTTACCAACAAAGAAAAGCCCAGGTCCTGATGGATTCACTGCTGAATTCTACAAGAAATTTAGAGAAGATTTGATGCAAATACTCCTTAAACTCTTCAACGAAATTGAAAAGGAAGCAGTCCTCCCTAAATCATACCTGGAGGCAAGTATAATTCTGATACCAAAACCAGAGAAGGACCCAATCAAAAAGGAGAACTATAGGCCAATAACACTAGTGAACATTGATGCAAAGATTGTCAATAAAATACTGGCAAAAAAGAATGCAGCAAATCATCAAGAAGATTATACATCATGACCAAGTGGGACTCATTCCAGGAAAACAGGGATGTTTAACATAAGCAAATCAATAAATGTAATACATCACATCAACAGAGCCAAAAACAAAAACCACATGCTCATCTCAATAGATGCAGAAAAAGCTTTCGATAAAGTCCAACACATGTTCATAATAAAAACCCTTCAGAAACTTGGAATACATGGTGTCTACCTTAATCTTATAAAGGCCATCTATGACAAACCAACAGCCAACATTATACTAAATGGACAAAAACTGAAAACTTTCACTTTAAAATCAGGAACAAGACAAGGATGTCCACTTTCACTACTCCTATTCAATATAGTTCTGGAAACACTATCCAGGGCAATCAGACAAGAGAGAGAAATAAAAGGAATAAAGATAGGAAAGGAAGAAGTTAAATTATCACTATTTGCAGATGACATGACACTCTATATACCCCAAAACTCTATTAAAAGACTATTAGAGGTAATAAAAAAATTTAGCAATGTAGCTGCATAAAGTCAATGCTCAAAAATCAATAGCATTCCTGTACACAAACAAAAAACTCACTGAGAGAGAAATTCTGGAAATATCAACTTTAACAATAGCATCTAAAAAATGAAATACTTAGGAATCAACCTAAGAATGTAAAAGAACTATATGATGAAAATTATACTACACTAAAAAAGGAGATTGAAGAGGATCTTAGAAAATGGAAGGATATTCCTTGCTCTTGGCTAGGAAGAACCAACATTGTGAAAATGGCCACACTCCCAAAACTGTTATACAGATTTAACACAATCCCAATCAAAATACCTTTGACATATCTCACAGATCTAGAGAAAACACTCCTAAAATTCATTTGGAAACAAAAGAAACCTAAAATAGCAAAGGCAATTCTGGGCAACAAAAGCAAGGCAGGAGGCATCTCAATTCCTGACTTGAAACAGTACTATAGAGCCACAGTGATAAAATCAGCATGGTACTGGCAAAAAAAATAGACCCGAGGATCAATGAAATAGATTAGAAGATGCAAGCACAACTACAAAGACACTCAGCCACCTGATATTTGACAAAGGGACCAAATATGTCCACTGGAAGAAGGATAACTTCTTTAATAAATGGTGCTGGAAAAATTGGCTCTCCACATGCCAAAAACTGAAACTAGATCCAAGCCTATCACCATGCACACAACTAAAGTCTAAATGGATCAAAGATCTGAATATTAAAACAAAAACACTAAATCTACTGGAAGACAAGGTAGGTAGAAGTCTTGGAGACATAGGGGTAGGCAGAAAATTCATGAACAAAATGCAAACTGCATGGAAAACACTCCAAAGAATCCAAATTGGGATCTCATATTATTGAAAACTTTCTGCACTTCAAAAGAAATTATCAATAGAGTGAAAAAAACCTCATAGAATGGGAAATAATTTTAGCCAGCAACCCCTCAGACAAAGGACTTATATCCAGAACATATAAGAATTGAAAAGCATCAACCCCCCCCCCAAAATTCAAAGACCCTCTCCAAAAATGGGCATCTGAGATGAACACAAAGTTCTCAGAGGGAGATATACAAGTGGAAATAAAATGTTCACCATCACTGGTTATTTGAGAAATGCAAATTAAAAACAACATTGAGATTTCATCTCACTCCAAAAAGAGTAGCTGCCATCAAGAAATCAACTGGTAACAAATGTTGGCGAGGCTGTGGGGGAAAAGGAACACTGCTCACTGTTGGTGGGAATGTAGACTGGTGCAACCATTATGGAAATCCATATGGAGAATTCTCAGAAGACTAGGATTGGAAGTTCCATTCAATCCAGCTATTCCCCTCCTAGGTATTTTCCCAGAAGAACTGAAAAGTTCGTATCTCAGTGATATATGTGCCCCATGTTCACAGTATACAATTTGTAATAGCTAAATCTTGGAAACAACCCAGATGCCCATGTACTGCAGAGTGGATGAAAAAGATGTGGTATTTTTACACAATGGAATATTACTCAGCTATAAAAAAGATGATCTTGAGGCCTTCATAGGCAAATGGAGACAACTTGAGACTATCTTCATTAGTGAAATAAATAAGAATCATATTTATAAATATCACATTGCATCTCCAGTGTAAAAAGTGATAAGAACTATAAGAGTAATAAAACCCAAAATGTAATTGCTATTGTAAAAAATAGAGGAAAAGAAAGGGTTCTAAGGTATACAACTGCATGTATGTTTGAGTGTGTAAAATAGATGACCATATTGCTGAATCTTTGTTGGATCTTTGAGCAGAACTGTTTGCAGTTTCACTGTTTGAATGTCTACTATGTATCCATTAATTTTGTAACTTTATCAACTACATCCAAGATGACAATATGTAATTTATCAATTAGTGATTTCTTAGTTTTTTTTTTCTTTTTTTCTTTTTTCTTTTAGAATTCTGTACTGTTGCTACCCTTTTTATTTTGCTTTTCTTCTCTTTAAATAAATTTTTTAAAAAATGCACAATTGCTATTGTAAAAATGAGAGGAAATAGGAAGTGGTATAAAAGATTTAACTGCATGAATATTTAAATGTTTAGGATTGATAACCATACTTCTAAGTTTTTGTTGGATTGTTGAACAGATCTGTTTGCAGTCTCATTGCTTGAATGTCTACTTTGTATGCTCTAATTTTGTAACTTGAACAATTGTTTCTAAAAGGACAATATGCAATTTATCAACCAGTGATGTCTTACTGTTTATCCTTTTTTTTGAAATTCTGTAATATTTCTACTTTTTTCTGGTTTTTTTCCTCTTTAAATAAAAAAATTTTACAAAAAAATACATGAAGAAATGTTCACTATCAATGGTCATTCGAGAAATGCAAATTAAAACAACATTGAGATTTCATCTCACTCCGGAAAGAATAACTGCCATTAAGAAAACAACTGATAACAAATGTTGGAGAGGCTGTGGGGAAAAAGGAATACCACTCCATTGTTGGTGGAAGTGTAGACTGGTGCAATCACTATGGCAATCAGTATGGAGAATTCTCAGAAGACTAGGATTGGAAGTTCCATTCAACCCAGCTATTCCCCTCCTGGGTATTTTCCCAGAAAACCTGAAAAGGTCATATCACAGTGATATATGTGCACCCATGTTCATAGCAGCACAATTTGTAATAGGTAAATCTTGGATACAACCAAAATGCCCATCAACTGCAGAGAGGGTGAAAAAGATGTGGTATTTTTATACAATGGAATACTACTCAGCTATAAAAAAGGATGATCTTGAGGTCTTCAAATTGAAATGGAGGCAACTTGAGCCAATTCTCACAAGTGAAATAAATAAGAATCATATTTATAAATATCACATTGTGTCTCTAGTGTAAAAAGTAAACAGAAATGTAGGAGTAATAAAACCCAGAATGTGTAATTGCTATTGTAAAAAAGAGGAAAATAAAGTGCTCTAGAGGATATAATTGCATGTATGTTTACGGGTGTAGGATTGATAACCAAATATTACTAAGTTTATGTTGGATCATTGAGCAGAACCATTTGCAGTTGTGGTTTGAATGTCCACTTTGTGTGCTTTAATTCTGTAACTTGAACAATTATTTCTAAGATGACAGTATGTAATTTGTCAACTAGTGATTTCTTAGTGTTTATTTTAGTTTATCTCATTTTTTTGGAATTTTGTACTATTGCTTCCCTTGTTTACTGTTTTGTTTATTGTTTTTTTCTCTTTAAATAAAAAAATTATTTTGTTTTTCCCAATTTGAATTGGTATATTCATCTTTATGTATAATACTATCACATCATCATCAAACTGCATTAGTATTATTATACAACACAATAAGCATCATTACTATATTACTCTCTAAAGAACTATATAAGCAATTTGCATTCTTTAAAAGTTACTTGTGTGATATAGTGACCTACTGTACATCCTTCACCTGCACTCAATAGTTTAACAATATTTTGCTACATTTGTCTTCTTTCTCTTTATCTTCCTCTCTCCTTCCCTCTTTCCTCATCTTCTTTTCATATGAATTTCATTTATGCTATTTTTCATCAAATCATTTGAGAGTAAGTTACAGGAATCGTGACTGAATTTCAGTTGTACATATTCCCACATATAACTCCAAAGAGCAATGACATTCTCTTGTGTAACCATGGCAAAATTACTAAATTAAAGAAACTTAACATTGATATAGTACTGGAAAATTCACCAATATTGCCTATTGAGTCCTTTTAGCAAAATATTTTTTTCTGGCCCAGGATGCATATTGTATTTAACTGCTGTGTCTCTTTAATCTCCTTTAATCTGGAGAAGATTTTCTTTCTTTTTCATTGCAATGACATATTTGAAGAGCACAGGGTTTGCCTGTGATTTGCACATAATTTCACTGAATTACCCATTTTTTGTCAGGAATGCTACATAAGTGGTGTTGTGCCTGTCTCAGTGAATCACCTCAGGAGGTTGTCAAATTTTTAACATTTGCCAGTCTAATGAATGTAAAATGTAATTGCATTTTCTTGATTATTCCTAAGGTTGAATGTCTTTCCTCCTCCTCCTCCTCTTCTTCCTCTACCTCTACCTCTTCCTCTTCCTCCTCCTCCTCCTCCCCCTCCTCCTCCTCCTCCTCCTCTTCCTCCTCTTCTTCTTCTTCTTCTTCTTCTTCTTCTTCTTCTTCTTCTTCTTCTTCTTCTTCTTCTTCTTCTTTTGTAATTGAAATTCTGGATTTCTTTCATATACTATATTCCCAATTTCCTTTAGAGATGTTTTCCTTATTAATTTGTGTTAGTTTAGGTTATGAATACCACTCCTGAACTATCAGCGATACCTGAACTCTGCATCATGTTGGAACTTTGGGTGCTGGAGAACAGGCGGCCTACTCACCACCCTGGTGAGCAGCTGGTGGCCTGGCAAACCACTGGCACACCAGGGCGAGAACTATCAGCGACTCATAAGCTCTGCATCATGTTGGAACTTTGGGCGCTGGGAGATAAGGCGGCCTGCTGGCCAGCCTGTAAGCAGCTAGGGCCCTGCCGGTGGGGCTAAGAATCAGACATTGATTCCCCCCCCCTCCCGCTCTCTTAGCAAGTAGGCACCGGTGGTCTGAGTATCTTTTTGGAGGATGAATGTATACAGTGTGGCAAGTAAGGGGGATTTCCTTCTACAATCTGTTTGAAGGCAAATATCTTTATCACTGTTTTGCTCAGTTTTGATTAATGGTACTGCTTTATTCAATATTCTGTTTTTAAAAGTTCGATTATTTCCTTCCATTTTCCTCTATTTGATTGAAACAACAGCTAATGCGAACAAAATGGGCTGTACTATTGAGCCCATTGCTCGTGTCCTGGTGACCTGCTCTGAGGTTCTGTGGTAGTTTTATTGCAGTGCGGTCACATGAGTTTGTTCTGTCTTGTTCTGCTGTATTTTGCTACCTTCAAAAAAAAAAAAGTAGATAAGAAAGTAACAAAATACCTCCAAAAATCTCCCAACTCCACCAAAGCTGATCCATGAATCATGGATGAGGAGAAACTCAAAAACAAGGCACAGAATTATATAAGGTGATTAAAAGGTATATAACAACAACAAAACAAGTCAGTAAGGTACTGAGCAACCTGAAACAGGATATAACTAAGCAGATAATGGACTTAAAAAGTAAAAAGAAGAAAAGAAAGTGCTCTAGAGGATATAGCTGCATGTATGTTTAAGTGTGTAGGATTGAAAACCATGTTGCTAAGTTGTTACTGGATCATTGAACTTCTTTGCAGTCTCACTGTTTGAATATACACTTTGTATGTTTTAATTTTGTAACTTTAACAACTAGGTCTAAGAAGACAGTATGTAATTTATCAACTAGTGATTTCTTATTGCTTTTTTTCTGAGATTCTTTATTGTTTCTACCCCTTTTTCTGTTTTGCTTCTTTTTTTTTCTCTTTAAATAAAATTTTAAAAATAAAAATAAAAAATGAATACCACTCCTTTGGTAGTTACATATGTCATAAATATTCTTTCAAACCGTCATTCATCACCTGACTTCGTGGCACCTGCCTGTGATCCCAGCACTCAGGAGGCTGATGCAGGAGGATCACTGTGTTCAAGGCCAGCTTGGGCTATACAGTGAGTTCAATATCAGCCTAGACTAGTGAGTGAGGCCCTGTTGCCAAAAAAAAAAAAAAAAAATTTTAAGGAAAAGAAAAGAAAAAACTTTTAAAACACACTATCACTCATCTTTTACATTTAATTATGCTACTCTTTCTTTTACAAATCTTTAAAACTTTCATGTGATCTAATTCCGCCATATTTTATTTTATGATTACTTTTGGTGTCTTAAAAATTCTTGTACAGTCAAGATATCTATGGCTAATTCTTATAGTTCTAATATCTTATGGTTCAGAGAAATTTAATCCTGTGAGTGGGGAACTGACTTTAATTTTTCCACAAGTTCTTCTGGTTGTTCCGACACCACTGTGGAATAATCTGTTCTTTTGTTATTGATTTGTCAGGCCTGTGCTATCACATACCCAGAGCCTCTGTATGCTTGGGTCTCTTTCTGGGTTCTTGAGTCTGTTTATAAATCTATTTTATCTTTATATCAGTAGAAAACAGACTTAACTATACTAAAATGACTTTGTGTGTCATATGTTTTGCTAACTGGTCCATCTACTCCTATTTTTTCCCCCTCAAAATTATTTTGGCTATTTATAGGCCTTTAATCCTTCCATATGAGCTTTAAAATCAGTATTTTTAAGGTCCTTAAAACTGTTATATTAGGATTTTTATTGGAAGTGTATTAATTTTATAGATTGTTACACGTCATTTAATCTTTATGGTGCTGAATCCTTGCATATATGAATGTGATTCATCTTGTTTTTAATGAGGTCCTGTTACTGTGTTATGGGCAGGTATAGTTCAGGCTCTTGCGTATGATGAGCAAAGAATTGCAAGTGTACATCCAGTAGCAAGTGGTAAGCAGCTACGTTCATTGAAGATCTTGGGAAGTTGTATTCAGGACAAGTCTGTTTCAGGAAAAGGTATGGTACAGACAGAAGAATGTGCCAGGCTGACAGATGAGCAAAAGCACTGCACACAAGTCATAGCACATATGAGCAGCAACAGCAGTCCTGGATAAATGCAGGCTTTTGCAATTTAAAGGATTTACATCTCAGTCCAGGTGCTTCCCTATGAATCTCTACTTGTGATTGGCTCATTACCTGTGTTTTTGACTAACAGCCTATACATCAAGATTCCCACTACCTCTTCATTAGGTCCAATAATTTCCTAAACTAATTTGCAGAACTCAGGGAAACTGTTACTTATGTCTACTTAGTGGCTTACTACAAAGAATAATTTAAAAGATATAGATAAACATCAATATAAGAAGATACATAAGGCAAGATCTGGAAAGGTCCTGATCTCAAAAGCTTCTCTTCCTATGGAGACGAGGAGTGCCATTGTCTTGACTCACCGATATGTTCTTGTTCAACCTTCCTGACAGTCCCTATCTTCATTATTTAGGCATGATTGATTTAACCATTGGCCACTAGTGGTAATTTAGCCTCTAGGTTAAGTTAACCTTTAGTCCCATCTCCCTTCCCAGTGGTAATTTAGCCTCTAGGTTAAGTTAACCTTTAGTCCCATTCTCCCCTCCCTTTCAGGAGGTGGCCTGAAAATCTCAGCCCTTTAACCTGCCTGGGCCTTTCTGGTAAGCAGCCTGCCTCCTGAAGCTACTTGTGAGCTGCTAGCCATCAGCAGTGAGAATACGAAGATATCACGTTGAAGATTCCAAGGATTGTAGGAGTTTTATGACAGGAAATAGGAGAATGACCAAAATATGTATTTTATAGTATTGTATAGTTAATATAGGAGGGAGAAGTTAATAAAAGAATTTTAGTTTCAATATTTTGTAGTTCTTCATAGTGAAATGTCTTTGTGGATTATAATATCTATTATCTAATATCTCTGAATTAGTTTGCATTCCAAATACTTTTGTGTTCAATCTTTTTTAAATGAAATATCTTTTTATTCAAAGGTGAATGTCTTTGAAATTCCTTTGTATTAAGCAAGGTAGGAGGCACCACAATCCCAGACTTGAAATTATGCTATGAAGCTGCTATAATAAAATTAGTATGGTACTGGAAAAAAAAAAAACAGACCTGAGGATCAATGGAACAGAATAGAAGATACAGACACAACTCCAAACACACTCAGCCATATTTGACAAAAGGGTCAAACATATTCAATGGAAGAAAACCTCTTTAATAAGTGGTGTTGAAAAAACTGGCTTTCTACATGCCAAGCCTTAAACTAGACCCATGCCTATTACCACGCAATAAACTAAAGTCAAAATTGATCAAAGATCTAAATATTAAGACAAACACTAAACATACTGGAAGTCAAAGTAGGTAGAAATATTCAGGACATCGGGATAGGCAAAGAGTTCATAAACAAAAACCAAACTGCAATGAAAGCACTTCAAAGAATCAACAACTGGGATCTCATCTTATTAAAAAGTTTTTACACATCAAAATAAATCACCAACAGAGTGAAAAGAAAACCCACAGATTGAGAAAAGATTTGTGCCAACTGTCCTTCAGACAAAAGATTTTTTATATAGAACAAATGAAGAATTGAAAGAAATCTGGTCTCCCAAATTTAAAGACCCAGTCCAAAAATGGGCATCTGAGATGAACACACAATTCTCAGACAAAGAAATACAAATGGCAAATAAATATATGAAAAAATGTTCAACATCATTGCTCATTTGAGAAATGCAAATTTAAACAACACTATCATCTCACTCCAGAAAGAATGGCTAACATCAAGAAATTAATCAACAACAAATGCTGGTGGGGCCGTGGGGAAAGGGTGACCCCTTTCCATTGTTGGTGGGAGTGTAGACTGGTGCCACCACTGTGGAAATCAATGTGGAGATCCCTCAAAAACTAGAAGTAAAGCTCCCATTTAACCCAGATATTCCCCTTCTGGGTATTTTCCTAGAAGAATTGTAAACATCATACCACAGCAATATATGTGCACCCATTTTTATAGCCACACATATTTGTAGTATCAGATCTTAGAAACAACCAAAATGCTCATCAACTGAGGAAGGGATAAAAAAAAAAAGATGTAGTGTGTTTATACAATGGAATACTACTCAGTCATAAAGAATAAACTCAAGGCTTTTATAGGTAAATAGATGAAACCAGAAACCACACTCATAAGTGAAAATAAATCAGATTAGCATGCATAAACACTATATTTCTCACTAGTGTAAGAAACTGAAAGAATAAATAAGGTCTAAAACTTACAATAGATATAGTAAAAGGGAAGGAAATTGCTCAAAGGGAAATTGTATTGTTTGATCAATCTGTATGTCTGTATCTGGTAACCTGAGCAACTATTTTGAAGATAACGGTATGCAATATAACAACAATTATTAAATTTCTATCTTGTTTTGAAATCTTATATCACTATTGTTTTGTTGTTGTGGCAGTGGTTGTGGTCATTTTGCTTTTGTTGTTTTTTGATTGTTTGATTCTTGATTTTTCTGGTTTTTTTTCTCTTTAATATAAAAAAGTAAAAAAAAAAACAGAAAGAAATTCTTCTGTACTCCTTAATCATATGCTTAGTTTCATTGTTTGTTTGGGGGGGGGTCTCTTTTTCCTTGCTTTGTTAATATTTGCTTAGGATTTTTGTGAGACTCGATCATAATTTTCTTTCCATGTACTATCCCATTCTATCTTAGATATATGTTGCCCTTTCTCTCTGTCTTCTAGGTTAATTTTATTAGAAAAGGTTTACCTACTATTTGAAGATTTGATGCATTTACTTGTAAAATCAAATAAACATAAAATCCTTTGTTTAAATGGAGACAAAAGAATTAAGATTTTGATTTTTTTAGTAGTTATTTTTTATCATTTTGGTGCTATTTTGATGACATAAGCTTCTGGAAATTTTTCACTTCATTTAAGTTTTTAATTCTATAGGTATCAAATGGTTCAATTTATTGAAATGTTATATATCCTAGTCTAGTTTTAGAGCTTTCTACCACAAGTATCATTTTGCCTTCTTTTTCATTTCAAATATTTTGTTTCTCTTTTCCCTTATTAGTCTTATAGCACTTTCTATTTATGATTAATCTTCAAAGAACTAGTTTTTCATTGTGACCTTCCCATTGTTTTTTCTATTTGTCTTCTGCATTACTGATTTCCTTTTATCATGACCTCTTCCTTAGTGAAGGACTGAATCTCCTATCTGATACTCTAGATACCCAGCTTTCCATAAGCCATCTCACAGGCTATGAGTACATTCTTTCCTCATCCATTTTTATTTTAATTATACCTTGTAAATTATATACCCAGCCGTTTCTCTCAATTCTCAGAAACACAACAGGTCTACTTCTTTAGTCTCAATTATTGTACCACCTTTCTATATAGTTATAGTCTGTGTGGGCTTTTATCTTGATTTTGAGCATAGCTGCATTTTAAATTGTTTTCTTGTTATAGTTTATCTATAACTGCATTGTCATATATTTCAGAAGTGGTGGTCAAAATATAAACTCACGGCAACTTCTGGACTGAAAATTCTGTAATTACTGTTCTAATTCTTTTTACTATTAGAACCTCTTTAACTGTTGAGGAAAACAAAAATAATTTTATAGCTCCTGCGATACAGTGCACTTGGGTTCTTAGGAGATAGGTTCCATACTCTTATGCATGATAAGCAAGGAATTTCAAGTTTTACACGTGATAGTAAAAGAAAAAGCAGCTACTACATTTATTGAAACTAATGAGGGAAGGTGCACTCAGAGCAAATGGGTTTGTGCTAGCAGAAACAAAAGTGGCATAAGTGTGGAGAGAAGCAGAGCTGGAGTAGTGGGGAGAAAAAGTATGAAGATAAATTAGGTTTTTGGATTTGAAAAAATGTGCACCCTGCCTGGGGCACCTCTCACTGGGTCTCTCTGGATGTGATTGACAGGGCACTGAGACATCTGAGTTGCATCTATTGTGCAGGACTTTCCCATAATTCACTCTGTTATAATTATATGCATGACATGCAGCTCATATGCATGAACAATTAATGGAGTTTTAGTTAGGAAAGGTCACTGTGGATCATGCTGCTATAGCTAATACACACATGCTCTGTCTGGAGCTTCAGGAATCTCCTGGGTCTTTGTTACTATTATTTATCCCTCTCTTAGGACAGTGGAGGGAGAGTTGGTTCTGGGATGTTGCCCAAATTCAGGTTAATAGAGGAAGATTGGTCCCGTGGGTCCAATTGTGCTATCCATACTACCTGGATGAAATTTTTAGCAAATTCAATGAATGGTGGTTCTTTCCCTTCCTTCAAAATATCTGAAAGTTACAATGAAGCTATTGAACATCTGTTCAGGAAATAAGATCAAAAGAAAAAAGCCTCATCAAAAAGCCAAAAACAAAACACTTTGCCTAGTAATCCAGGAATGGATAAAGAGGCATCACAGCAGTCAGATGATGTCCAGGACACAAAGAAGGTGTTTTCAGATGAATCTGTCCTAAGTCTGGGGAAGATATATCAGAAATTCAGCTTCCATCTAGAAGTTCATGTAAAGCACCTACCAACCTCAGGGCTAGCTGTTCCTAGGTAGGCAGAAGCTCCCACAAGAACTTTAGTGTGAAGATGAAGAGGCTTCAAACCTACTGCCACTCACAGAGAAGCCGCTAGAGTATCTCTGTCACTTCTGAACAGCTTTTACTTAGAGCATGACAGTGAAGGCTTAGCACTATATTCTTTTGGGCACAGAGAAGAGCCTTAGGGAAAACTCCCTGAAAATATGAAGATATTCTTGATGAAGAAGACATGGAGCCAAGTTCTGGAGAACATTGTTTTCATCCACATTAAAAAAAAAAAAAACACTGTGGGACATTTTTTTCCCCAAAATCTTATAGGATTCTGACAGTATTAGTGAAAACACTAAGGAATTATTGCTATTGCTACCTTACCTGTAGCAAGAAATGTACAATTTGATTCACTCTAGGTGTTGGCCACATAAGGTGTCCTGAAGGTGATAAAAGTTTCAACCACATCAGATGTGTGGAGGCATTGGCTGGCTGAGGGTATGTAAGAGAGAACATTTTAAAATGACTTTGCCAACTGATAATGTGCAAAATCCCTAATCCATAGTCCATCAGCACCATCACAGCTCATATGCACAAAACAAACCACATGTCTTTCTTGTTTGTTATGAGAAGTTTCAAAAACCATACCTGCTATCAAAAACATAAGATAATCCATACAAGTGCCAAGAATGTGAGTTTTGTCCAGCTGGTCAGGATAAAAAAGCACAACAAACATATTCTAGAGAGCAGTGCTTTTTCTGTGAGGAGTATGAAGAGATCTTACCCACCTGGCATTCCTATAAATCATTAGAGATTCATTCTGGGGAGAAACTATACTTTTACACTTAGTATTGAAAGAACTTAAACACTACAGAAACTGAGTCTGTTGTCTCATAAAGTCGAGGAATTAAACTGTAGACAGAAAGGAGACAATTAAATGAGGAAGAGTTTATTAAAAGTGTAAGAAGAAAGAAAACTCCAGGTGGGTACCTGGGAGGGTTCCCAAAAGTGGAATGTTATGGTGGGCTCTCTGTCTAGGCCTTTTATGGATAAGTGGAGCATAAGAATTTGTTCAGTAGTTCAGCAGTCACCATTCACAGATGGCTCCATGGATTTAAAATAACCAGTTAGGCTCGGATTTTCTAATGCAGAGTTCAAAAGAAAACCAGTTACTCAGGGTTTCTAAATTCCTTAAAAACTGGCCTGAGTTTAGGGTTATTGGTTATTTTGTGCATTCCATTTGGTCAAGGAACTGCTTTCCAGGTCAGAGCCCTACCTACCTGTCCTTACCCTACCTTATGTCATTTTCCCCATGTTTGCTTTTATATCCCTGAGCCTGGCAACTTACATAACTTGAATTAACTCTTAACCTAGTAAACGTGCCATTTTCCCCTACAAGACTCCATTTTAGGCCCTGTCCCTTGGTAGCTGGCTACTTATAAGCTAAATAGCTAAACTGTCTCTTACAGCATGGTCATCCTCTTCCCAAATCAGACTCTCAAAAGGCATAAACAGGCTCTTGAGGTTGAGGAGTGCTAAAGGCTGGGAAGGTTAAGTTTATTCTCACTTTTTGTTTTTATGTCTTTTAAGATCTATTCAATAAAACAACCTTTTAAAAGCGGTCACCAGCTTGCTCAGTCCAGGCCTTTTCCCAGGACTTGACCTTGACCTTTCTTGGATGGCTTGCAATAAATTTTGGAAAGTATTTTTTCCCTCAGAAATTACTGACAGGAGGAAAACAGGTAATGCTATTGTTATCGATGGATAATTACATTAACCTTTATAGTGAGCAGTCTTCTTAAGCAGCCTAACTGATCTGCTTGGTTCATTAACTGTCTTTACTGCAGTTTCCCACAATGGTACCACTCACTGGTTTGCTTGCATTTCTGAGTGTAAACAACGTTTCTTTCCCAAAGCACATTTGTAAGTTGTTTTACTTTTATTATCATTTATTTTTTCAGAGAACATACTCTGAAAAAAAACTCTGTGACAATAATTACTTAGGTGGTTTTTCAAGCTACATATTCCAGATCATATATGTTAAGAATGACTGTTACTTATATAAGAGAAAACATGGCTGATTTCTGATATCAGAATTAAATTCATTTCAGTGCTTGAAGAAATCTATTTACCATTTGGAGTATGAACTTGATGAAGTCAGGGTTTGCAAGGAAAATAATTTAATACAGGACACACAATTTACAGAATTATTTTATAATAATCACCCAACGAGTCAAAAATGAAAAGAGCAGGAAATCTGTCCACACACTAAAGACCCCAAAAAGTCCAGCTGAGGGCCTGGATCCCATGGCAATATTCTGTATGAGTCCAGCTGAAGACATAAAACCCATGACAATGCTCCCCACAAGTCCAACTGGAGGCCTAGAGCCCACGACAGTATTTCATGCAAGTCTGTTTCACGAATCTGCACTGGGAAGGCCCAAAGGTCAGGGTTAGAAACTAGAAAGTCTGTGCCAGTGGGATGAAAGATCTGTGCCAGCCGGCGGAAGGATTTGCGCTAGAACAGGAAGCAACGCTGAAAGTAAAGACCAGTGCTCTCCCAAAGTGAATTGCAGCCATTTTCAGTGACAGGGTCCCAAGCCCCTCTGACAATGAGAACAGCCAAGTCCATATCAAGGAAGCCAGCATGACAGGCTTCTCCAGGAAAACTAACAGCACCAGGGATCCAACAACACTTCTTCCTCTTCAGTTCTCCTTTTTATGTTGGCAACAATCCTCAGGTGGGCTTCCCATACCCAGCACCACACTGACTCAGTTCAGCTGCGTGTTAAGTTGACCACTAGTTGTCAATCCTGCACAGAACTGTCTTCACGGTTACATGTTATATTTTTTTAGTAATTCGAAAGATGGTTTTTGATGGCACTTACTTTGAAAATCTATTGTAGCCCTTTTCCTATTGATATAAATACCTGGGTTTTGGTGCTGGTCACATACTTGAAAGTGATCCTAACAGAGAATTAATTTTAAGCCTGTTGATGGACTTTAGGAAGTCTGTGAACTTCCTGAAATCAATAGAAAACATCAGTAGTGGGTTTTTTGATAAAATCCATAGTTTTCATCTGAGTTTCAAAAGGCCCTCCTAGGAAAAGATTAAGAACTACTTTCAGACTAGAAAGTTTAGGGATCAGTTTTGAACCTAGGTAAGAATTTTGGAAATTGTGGAGTGGCTTCAAAATTTACTTTAGAAAGAAACTGCTCAAAGGGAAACTATATTGTTGGATCATACTTACATGCCTGTATCTGGTAGCCTGAGCAACTATTTTGAAGATAACAATATGCACTATAACAACCACTGTTAAATTCCTATCCTCTTGTGTTGAAATCCTGTATCACTATTGTCTGCTATTGTTACTATCGTTTTGCTTGTTATAGTTTTTTGATGGTTTGTTTGCTTCTCGATTTTTCTGTATTTTTTCTCTTTACAATGAAAAATTATTGTAATTTCATTCTTGATTGTTTTCTAGTGGAAGGTAAGAATAAGGAAAAAAAATGAAAATAGAAAATTTAGTTGAATCCTTTTGGAAGGCCTGAAGCTGGGAAGTGGGACTAAAAGGAGATTCAGAGAATCAAGAAGAGCAGCACAGCAAGGAACATAGACTTTGAGCAGATGTCCCACGGAGAGAGACCTGGGCTTAACTGCCACATCTCCTCTGCGTGAGGAAGAGGCCATGCAGCTCTGAAGGTCTGAGCTGGAGCTCTGTCTCCATGCTTACTAGCTGTGCAGTCTTAACTTTAACTTTCTACTCCTTTGATTCCCTACCTGCAAACTGGAGATGATAATGCTTCTCTGAAAAGATTAGGAATTTCTATTCTTTGTGTGAAACATTATGCATTGACATGCTTATCTCTGTGAGTTAGAAATTGTAGTATACCAAAAAAGAGTAATCAAAAGGGCTTCACATTTATCATTCCCTCCCAAATGTGATGCTCGTATTCATTTATTAATAGACAGTGTTTCAGTCTCCTTATGAAAGATTCCTTTTGTCCCTGGAGTCAGAATGATTCACTTGGCCAAAACAGAGTAGTACTTACACAACAGAGCCTCTGCCAGTCTTAACCAGTGACCATAGGAAGGAAATGAGATGATAGGAAGTAGAAATGTATTGTAACCCTTCTACCATTTTCCTTAGGGCAGAAAATCAGGGCTCATGATGACATGCAGTGACTACAGTTTTACTGAGTTGAAGCAAATTGTCTATACTATGGTTTTTTATCTATTAGTGCATCATAATTTATGAAAACAACAAGTATTTACTATTGCACACAATTTCCAGGGATCAAAACAATACAGTTGATAAGCCAGATAATCTGGCTTTGGATTTTTCATGAGGTTGAGTGAAGCAGTCAACCAGGTCTGATCCCTTCACTGGGACCATAGGATCTTCTTGCAAGCTCACTGATTTGGTTTTTCGTTAGCAGAAAATCTCAGTTCTTTAGGAGCAGGATCTTTCGCTCTATTAGGCTACTCAAACATAGGTATCTGGCTTCTCCTAGAGCAAATGGCAGGGGGAGGGAGAGCCCTCTGGAAGTTACAGAACTTTTATGATCTACTTCAGAAGTCATCACTAACACCATCAATTTATTCTGTTCATCAGAACCCAAATTGTCATGTCTAGCCCACACTAAAAGAGAAAAAAATTAAGCTCTGCTTCTGGATGAGAGGAGTAGATTGCTTCCCAGTGGACCAAAAGGAAGGTACAGAGCCTGGAGTTCCCAGATGGTGGAGCGGTAAGTAGCAGAGAAAGAGCCTTTCTGATGTTTACTGTCCAGACACTGGAACATAGCAATGTAAGGAAGAAAAAAACAAAACAAAAAAACTAGAGAAGTGGATCCCCTGGATCCAGAAAGGATATGAAGTGAGAATTGAAGCCCACAGGGAAAGCAAAGAGAGAAACTTCAACAAAGAAGGGGTGGCAGGTGGTTCCTTTTTCCTGAGTCAGGACTCACTGCATGGGAGGAGACCTGTGGACACATGGTGACTGCTGGCAGCGCCAGAGGCCTCCATGGGAAGACAGAGCAGTGCAAGAGAGGAGTGGATGCTGTGGGCTTCACTGGCTGGTGAGTGAAGCAGATTTGGCCATCTTGAAGGAGAGGGTGATGGCTGGGAACTATCTTGAGAGGGGCCAACTGAGTTCAGAACTCAGAATAACTGCTGCCTCCATCCAGTGGCTCCCAGTTGAGCATAAGCCACCAGAAGTTACACTGACTACCCAGGGTGTCTGGGTCTAGTTCCAGCTGCACAGCCAGAAACCAACCTGAACTTCAGGGGAAATAAAGGTGCAGGCTCGCAGAGCCAATCCACTACCCTTCCCCAGAGCTACTGCTGGCTTCCTGGGGTAAATCAACATGGATCTGGGTTTTGTCTCCACACATTGTCTATCAGTGAGAACTGAGACAAACCTGGAAGTAGACTTTTTTTCTCTGTCTCTTCTTGTTTTGTTTGTTTTCTTCATTGTTTGATTTTGTTTTTATATGAGTGTGAACATAGCTTTTAATTTTTGTGGTTGTCGTACCGTTCTATTCTTGCTTTTATTTCTTCCTTCTCTCTTTCCCTCCTGTCTTCTGTACTAGTTTCCCAAAGTTTGCAGACTCTCCTTTACTCTCCAACCTTGCTTCTAATCTCTTTCTCTTCTTCTATTTCCCTATTTTCCCCCCTAACCCATTTTAAATTTTCTCCCCTGAGGGTAAAATTGGCATATTGAAGGTTTATTTACTATGTACGTTTTCTGCTTTGTTTTAAGTTTTGTTTTATAACCACAGATCTAGTTCATACAGTTAAAGATGGCAAAATAATGGTTACATCAGCTTATCATTTTCTAGGCTGTTTGATGCTATTGTTATTTCTGATTGTACCACGTAGCTAAAGTGACATAATTGTTCTAAGCAGCTCTTCTTCGTGGTATACCAAGACTGAGACTGCCTAAGGCTCATAGAAGATACTATGGGCCAGTGCTAAAGAACTGAACCATAAAGGCTAGGGCAAGGAGTTTGTAACATCTCATCGCCAACAAATTGAAGAGGCAGGCTCTTGCAATGGCCTCAAAACCCAAAAGCCAGCTACAACTGGAAGACACCTCTGAGAAGAAATCATTTGCTAAGGGTTCTAAATACTACCAAAAAGCAAAATACCATAGGCAATTTACAAGCATCAATCCATATATTAAACTAAAAAAAAAAAAAAAAGAAAAAAGAAAAGCAAGTTAGAAGACATTTAAACAAGATGTTATTCCAGACATCCAGTTCACCAAAGGCAAACTCAGGGGGCAGTGGAACAATCTGAAAGCTACCTCTCTGAAGTGGTAACAACAAAGGGAATAAACAAGACTCTAGAAAAAAAATAAAATTAGAAATAATTTCTCAGATAACTACAGAGATGGTGACCACAATGAAAAACATGCTTAGTGATTCTTGAGTAGATACAGATAGAAAAATAGAGGAACTTAGGAAACTCATGGAATCCATGCATGGACAACATAGAAATGAAATGGAATCCATAAAACAGATTCAAGCAGATATCTATGAGAACAAAAATTTCAATGAAAGTATCCACAGCAGAATAAACCAATGTGAGGACAGAATCTCAGACATAAAAATGGGCTTGCAGTTAGTAATTATGAAAGAAAGATTTCTTAAAAATATCAAGGGACCACAGGAAATCAATCCAGCAGTTGCTAGACAATGCAAAGAAGAACAGCAGTTTGATTGGAATCAGTGGAAAAGCAGGAGATAAAAAAAAAATGATATAATAAGCCTGTTCACAGACACCATGGCAGAAAACTTTCCTGGCAGGGAAAAAGAATTTGATCTATAGTTAAGTGAGGAATATAGAACTCCAGTTTGCCATGATTGTAAAAAAAAAAAATCTGTAGCAAGGCGTACCATAGTCAAGATTCCAGAAATTTAACACAAGAACAGAATATTAAACACTGTTACAGAAAAGAAACAACACAAGCCCTCAAGTCAGAGGGAACTTGAAGTAAGGTATTTAAGCCCTGAAATAAAACAACCTCTATGCATGTACCCCAATTTGAAAACTATCTTTAAAAATTGATAGAGAAATACTTCCATGACAAAGAGCACTTGAGAAAATTCATGAACACCAAACCAGAACTCCAAAATGCTCCAAAGGACATTCTAGAATGTGGTAATAAGGACTATAACTCCTTGAAAAGAGAAGCATCCAACATTTGTGGATGTATTTTTAAACCACTAAAATTATGGAAAATCAAAATATAAGCAAGCGTGATTTCTAAAACAAAAGACAGAGAATTTGTGGCATGTACTCTTTAACAATAGTAGACACTAGCTGTAATGTATTAATTTTGATTATTTTCCTGGAAAGACAAATTGTTACCCTATGTGGGAACATTTTTTCAAAGGCTCCCATAGAAGATTATTGCAAAGATTACTTGAGATAATGAAAATAATGCCTGACCCCTGGGAAACACACTCATTAAACTGTAGCTATTCTTATCTTTCTACAAGACCCCACTGACTCCATCTCTGATATCTTCTCATTTCACTTCTTACTCCATTTGTCTTTGATGTCATCTGAACTATCTGAACCTATTCCCTGCCTTGTTTCTGGACTACTCCACATCTTTTCTTTTTCTGAGAAGTCTATCTTTTTAAAAATCTTGACTGTAACTTACATTTTATGAAAGATCCATTCATTCACTGACCCAATCAGTATGCATTCCTGACACTCATAAGAGTGAAACTCTTAACCAGTTTGACTGAATGGGATGATTAAAGAAAAGAAACAAAAAGGGGAGAGAAGAAAAATAACATGTTTCCCAGTGGGAAAAATTTTACTAGCATGGTTTCATGCAGAATGACAGGCAATCAATGTTAAATAATAAGCTTCCCTGTCAACTTTAAACAGGTCCCTTTCCTGGTTTGATGAAACACTGAATCACTCCATCTTTGATAATTTTCACAGGTCATCAAGCTTGTAATTCATATTCTCATTCTCAGTTTAGCAATGACATTGTGTTCAGCACTCTAGTAATTAAACTGATGATGCTTCATACAAAATTCCTATCTAAGCAAGGGTTTTTAAGGTCTAGTTAGAACTCCTGGGCAATTATTTTTGTTCAGGGTTCTGCAGCCTTTCAATGTACATGCACTGAGGTTACGTGTGTAAATGTTGAGTGCCAAGATTCATCGCTGGTATTTTTCTTTGTGTACAGGATAGACACAGAATACTTCTTCAGTCAACGAGTTAAAACAATGATGGGCCTTCAGTGAACAATCACTCTCGGCTCAAATCCTTTCTTCTTGGCTAGTTTATTAAGAGGTCTTCCCGGGAATTAATAGCTGCCAACTCAGGCTCTCCACCTTGACACATTCTTAAGTAATTTGTAGGATCTTTGCTCCTAATAACACACTGATTTCTGCCATGCTGTTTCAACTTTTACCAGCTCTTGAATTTCTAGCCACCCACTTTTAACATGCATGTTATCAACAATTGCAGAGGATTTTTCCACTCCAAACAGAAGTCACTGACCCTGAGCTTAATAACATAGTGTTTGGGGCAAGTGTGCCTCAGTGTCAACTCATTTCTATGTCAGCTATTTTCTAGCCATAATATTAGGGACAATTGAACTTCTTTGTCCCTTGCTGTCTTCATCTTAAAATAGGGGTACTAATCGCCATAATTTGCTTTAAAAATTAAATGGTTAATATGTATGAAGCACTTAGAACAGTTGTGGCCCCTACTGACATTCTGTAAATGTTGCCTATTCTCATTATCTGAAGGATTTGTACCATGGTTACGGTAGACTCTGGTGAATACATAAGGTAAGTTTTTATCAAGTGGAAATTTATAAATGGACATTTTAGTGAGTATGTCCAAATTAATATTGGCAAACTAAGCTATGGAAACAGCATTAGTTCAGAGAGAAGTTTTAAGTACTGTCACAAAGAAGGTGCTACTCTGATTTAAATTCTATAGTAGGGTAATAAGATTGTCTGATGTAATACTGCATGAATGTACAGAGAGCCAGAAAATAGCTCAAGATAATTTGGAGCAATCTTTCAATTGCCCCTACTTTAGATGGATAGACTCCATTGTCAAGCCATCTCATAGTGATTTGACTATTTTGTCAAAAATACTCAAAAGTGTCCAGGGCACTTGTGTGCCCTTGTCTGGTTGGTCTAGTGACCTGGAACTAGAATATTCTTCTGCCTACTCATGATTATTTGTAGATAATGTAAGAAAATACTGGTTAGGACAATTTTCCTTAAAATATTTACCTTAAAATATATAATTTAAAATAATTAACTTAAAAATATAACTTGTCTTTACTATAGGCCTGAAAAAATTAATAAACTTCTCTTTGGTCTATTAAGTATATTCTATGCTCTATCTTTCATAAACACAGGTATCCAGTATAAGCTAATTCCATTTTTCTGGCTATTAACAGGGGCACTCACTCTTTCCCCAAAGATGTGATCACCTGGAAGCAATACCTAGATGTTGCACTGCAGACCTGCATCAATATTCAAGGTTAGGATTCAGCAATTTGTATGATTAACAGCCAGCCTAGGTGATTCTTAACTACTCTATGAATCAGTTTAGGAGTTTGTAAACATTGTAAAACCAAATCAATTAGTAAAACAGTGTTAACAGCCATCTTTGAAAATGAACACAAGGAACAATCCTTCAGTCTTCAACTATTTCACCAATTACTTAGAAAACAAGATATACTAGCCCTTGCTCTGTTCATAGCCACAAGTTCGTTCTTGTGATTTCTCTACCAATCCAATTGCTCTTGTAGTCAGCCACATTTCCTGTCATCTATTAGGATGGCTTCAACCTTTATAAACCCATTATTATTATTATTCCTATTTCACCAATACAGATACAGAAAGTGAAGTCCATGGTCATATCACTGGCACACAAGAACAGACTATGATAGTTCTGCCACTTGGACATGCAGATGTATTTCAGGTATTAACCCACACATCCTTCAGGCATGTAGCCAAAACCCTTTTATTAAGGTTGACTTTGCCTAATAAGGCATGGATATATATATATATATATATATATATATATATATCTGCTTGGTGCCCACATATCACGAGAGTGCTATTTAGCAGTCACACCTCCAAATCAGGTGGAATCCAAGAGAAATTCAGATTTGTCATATTGTGGTGACAATTTTAGGAATATACTAAAATGCTCCTCCAAAAGAACCCATTATAACCTTTTTTGTGGGATATCTTACTTAACATTAGAAAATTAAAAGTATTGTTTGCCTGTGTATACCAAAGAATGTCTGTGAAATCATAAAATACAGCTGAGGTCTAGAGCTAAGCACTACTGACTTCACAAAAATCAGTGTATTTATCAATTCACTTTGAAGCATAGCTGTTAGGGATAAAAATTTTGACTAGTATCATTACAGGATAATGGTGAAACCTATAGACTTTCATACTTGCTTTTAATGACTTTGAAACAAGCACAGGCAACCTAATTGGCACTTAGGAAAAGGGTTTTTATTTCTTTCAAATAAGAGCTAATGATCCAGGAAAATTTAAATGAATCCAAAAGATTCATGAACCATAGAGGTATCTGGAAGAATCCTACATGCTTCTCTCAAAAGTGGGCCAATTCATCTACAAATGTTACATGTGACTTAAGCTTGCAGCACACAAACATGAAAAGAGGCAGCCAGAGAGGAGGCACAGTGAGACTCAGATGAGATCCACTGTGAAGAGGAATGGGCTTCTTTTTCAGATGGAGCCTGTTTTGAACTTCTGAGATAGCTGGTTTCTAAATACAGGACAAAATGCCCCTTGCCCTTTCTGTAAGGTGAAGGCCTTCTCAACTTCAAAGCCAAGCCTCATAGAGACAATTCTCCAAGGGTAAGAAATTTCAGCAGGCAAGTGAAATGATGGTAGCTATGTTTGGCTGGCTTGGATTTAACCCCTGAGTTGACTTTGTTCCTTGGAAGAGCTCATTCCATGGACCATTTCTGGAAATGTCTTTATTTATGGTTTTATGGTAAAAACCAAACAGGTATTCTCTAATACCATCTCAGTATGAAGGCAGGACAAGCCAGCTTTTCCTCCCACGGAACCCCTAGAGCCCTGTGCAGAGTCCAGAATGTAATGCTATAAACAATTTCTGGTTGATTAGGGTCCCCTGACAGAAGAAATTCTACTATCCACAAGCTCCTACTCCTTTATCTTACTCTTTTCCAATTGTGAGTTACAGAAGACGGTTGAAAGCACACACCTGGGTGCTATCCTTGTATTTATTTCTGTAAGAAAAGATCCAATTCATAAAGCAGATGGACCAGCAAACACTGCTGGGAGGAGAGGTTAACCAGTCAGGCTGGCTGGCAAAGCACAGGAGTGCATCTGTGTGGGGTGGTTCCAACCACTGAGATCGAGTGTCTTTTCCCCCTAGGAGTCTGCAGGCCAGGCTCTCAGTTGTCGGAGGAGGAAGGGATGAGCTCCTTGCAGGTGTCTTGCTGGGTGCAGTGTCGCTGGAAGTGACTGGGCCTGGTGAAGGCCTGCCACAGTCCTCAGGCTGATAGGTCTCTCCCCATTGTGCATCCAGGTGTGCGGGGTCAGCTCCGAGGCCATGCCTTATGCCCTTGCACGCTTGGCACAGAGGAAGCCCTTTTTTCCCCACAGTGGATCTGTCGGTGCAGCTTCAGGTAGAGGCGCAGTCAAAGGTCTGGCCACACCGAGGGCAAGGAAAGGGCTTCTCACCAGTGTGGATGCGCTGGTGGCGCACAAGGCCAGAGGGCTGCGCGAAGGCCACTCCGCAGTCTGCGCACTTAAACGGCCTCTGGCCCGTGTGCAGCATCTGGTGCCCATACAGGTTGGAGGATTTGGTGAAGCACTTGCCGCGGGTGGGCCAGGGGAAGGGCCGCCTGTCCGAGTGCACACGCTGGTGCTCCACCACGCGACTGACCACTGCGGACTCGCGGTCGCAGACCCGGCGGCGGGAGGGCTTCGCACCTAGATGCGTGCGCTGGTGGCGCAGTAGCTACAGCGGCTTGTTGAAGGTCAGGCCGCACCCAGCGCACCGGAAGGGTTTGGCGTTGCTGTGCATGTTGTGCTGGTGCTTGCGCAGGTCCGTGGAGCGCACGAAGGCATTGCCGCAGTCTGCGCAAGCGTAGGGCTCCTCGTCCGGTGTGGGTGCGGATGTGCTCCCGGTGACCCGAGGCCCAGGTGTAGGCCTTGTCGCAGAAGGGGCCCCGGTAAGGCTGCTCGCCGGTGTGCAGGCGCCGGTGCTGCTGCGGCGTTTCAGGGCGGGGGAGTAGAGTAGGCCTTTCCGTACAGCTTGCAACCGTAGGGCTTGGCGCCCCCGCGCTTCGCAGAGCCCCGCAGCCTGCCGGCCTTCTGGAAAACCCGCCCTTCTAACAGCTTGTATGAGAGCCGCCTGGAAGGGCACCCAGAGCCATGCCTGCTTCTGGGGAGTCCTCCCTCTCCCCCCTGGGTTTTTTCTCAGAGGTCCCTATAGGTTCCTGCCCCAGGCCCCAGCACTAAGGAAGTCTGAGAATTTCTCTTTCTTCTTGCAGAATGGAGGCTGCTGCTGCAAGTCAGGATTGTTATCAGTCCCTGGTGAGTGGCACAGCTGCCCCGTGTCCACTTTATCCCCTGTATCCTCGCCATCCTCATCCTCTCCCTCTAAATCCTTGCTCAGCATCTGCTCGTCCTGAGTCAAGCTGTGGAGCGCACCTTGCTCCACCTGCCGTGGGAGTCCACTTGTGCCATGACTTGCAGGCCCTTCGTTGCCTCCCCCTTTGAGGAAGAGCCCTGGCCTTGGCTCAGGGTACCTGCAAAAGGGAAGGTGTAAACAGGAAACCACAAAGAATTCACTTAATCACTTACACGATCAATGGAACCAGTGCTCACTACAGCCTTGTTTCCAAAACTAGTGTCCATGCCAGATGTATTGTTGAACCTCACGGGGAGAAGGAGCTGGAGCTTGCTGAAAATGCCATAGTTGTCCTTCTTCCCATTTGCTAGAAGCCCCAGAAGGCCATGCTGTCTAGGAGGGCCAGAGATGGGAGACTTTAGTGGGGACCAGCTGTGACCTGCCCATTCAGGCACAGCCCAGTCCTTGGCTGATGGGTCTTCTGTTAGCGTGGGGAAGCTAGATGAGACAGCAGGCAGCATGCTCTGGAGCCCTCATGTGCTCTCACAGTGTACTCTAGTCACAGTGTGCTCCAAGCTAGCTCCTGCTGTCCCTGAGGAGAGTGCTGTGACCTTGTCAGCTGGACCTGCCGCCCAGCCTGTGTAGGCCGCCTCTTCTGAAGAAAAGGAATACCCCTGAGAGGATCAGGGTGAGTGGGTCCTCAGGAAGATCCCAGCTGCCTCTCGCTGCCTGTGCTGGGCTCCTCAGGTCTTTGCAGGAGAGAGCCTGTAACTGCCAGAAAGGAGGTGCACACAGGAGCCCCAGAGAAGGGGCTGCCCACTGGGAGCTTGAGTTGTCTTTGAAATAATGCTTCATTTTACACATCCACTAGAATTTATATTCCATAGCATGTTTGTTTTAATAAAACACAGTGTACATTACCTTTGGCTGAAATATTTCATCTTCACCCCACATAAGCCTTATGTGCCCCATGGCAGCATATACTCCTGGTGAACCACCCCCCCCATGTGCCCACAGAGGGGCATCTTTCCTAATTTGAGAAGCACAAACTTGAGGTTTTGTACCAAGACACAAGACACAGGAGCCACCTAGTGTTTATTTTCAAAATGATTTTTGGGGGTTTAAAGACACAGAGAACCTGTTAAGGTCAGTTAATAAGGACTGTATGAGTGACATATTTTACAGGCGTCGCCAGAGTGAGCGACAGACTGCCAAGGGCTTCTCTGGTCTGGAAGGAGCCATCTGAGAACCTAGATGAGGTCTTAGTAACAGTTCTCTATTTTTCTAGGCACATACTGTAAACCAGGCATATGGGGGACCTGTCACAAACATACTTTCATTTATTCCTCCCAGCACTCTTTACGAGAGAAGTCATTATGATTATTATTTCCATTTTACAGATCAATGCACTTGAGGCTTAAAGAAGTTACTTGCCTGCCCAAGACCACACAGCTCACACAGCCCTGGGGCATCTCTATAACTTCAAGGCTCCCTGATCCCAGCCCTACATACTATCTTCCAGCTGTGGCCTCTAATTTGAGGCCTGCCTTGAGCTTGAGCCAAGAGCAGCCACAGCATCCTGAGGGGAAGAACCACTCCTCTCTGCAGGCATCAAAGGCCTTTATGTTTTCTGGGCCAAAGA
Organism: Hydrochoerus hydrochaeris; assembly: GCA_004027455.1. Classification (NCBI taxonomy): domain Eukaryota; kingdom Metazoa; phylum Chordata; class Mammalia; order Rodentia; family Hydrochaeridae; genus Hydrochoerus; species Hydrochoerus hydrochaeris. Next base: position 10,344 of record PVLA01007519.1, on the reverse strand, counting down.
ACCTTGGCTGCCAGGTCTCACTGCTGGACTCCTCCCTGCTATCATTGACCACAGCACCTGTGGTGATAAAGAGGCCAGGGCTGACTGTCAGAGCCAGGACACAGGCTGCACACTGCACTGCCGGCATGATCAGGAGTGTGAGTCACTGGGTAGTAGTTTTCTTCTACAAGCTCCTCCTCTCTGCCCCAACACTTTCCACTGCTGTCTCAGCAGGCATAAGAAGCACCTCTCTGTACTCCTGTACTGTTCATATCCCCATCTCGTCCCACTGGCCACTGGCCTGTCACCCAGTTGCTATGTGTGTGGAGGGAGGGCCGTGGGGAGGAGCCCTCACTTTCAACTCCTACTATGACAGCTGTAACTAGAGGGAGGAGACTCTGCCGTCCTGACTGTGTTTAGCCTCTCATGTTCCCTGGTGTCCTGAAACTGAGGGAATACTTCTTTTACCTTGATGCTCCGTCCCTGTGGCATGCTGGGGTATGATGTATTTTCAGCATACTCAATCTTAGGGAGCAGATGTCTGTCATATAGACATATGTATGTGAGGGACACACAACTGACAAGCTTCCTGTGACCTACTCTATGTGTCAGTACTTACTCAGACTTGCACACTTGATCGGGGCTGTGGTCCATAGAGGGACACAATGGGATGCTGGATTTGTGTGAAACAGATTTCTGAGGTCACTTTCTGTTTCTGTGACAAGACACAGCGTGTCATAGAACCGTTCTTCAGACAGCTTACTTCATGCTTTCCCCACTCCATGTCCAGCACATGCACTGATCTCTGCAGTGTGACCGTTGTTCCCTTCCTCTGGGCCACAGGTGAGCCTTCTTAGGGTGGTATACACCTCCGGCCAGCTAACACCTTCTCAGGAGCCTGCCGGGAGACCGCCTTTCAGATAGGGGCTTCCCTCTTCTAACTGACGCCCAGTGACGTGTGTGTCCTGCTTTCTCCCTCTATAGCTCCCAAAGGCTCAACCATCTCTCTCTCAGCCAACCTGGAGGAGGGCAGAAGCCCAGGATAGGATTTTCTGGCAAAGTCTGTACAAGTACACCTGGTCAGAAAGAGGAACACTAATGCCACTGTGTCCCTGCCCCAGATGTGTGGTCACCCGGCACCACTGATGCACAGCCCTTTCCTGGAACTTCCCCACATCCACCAGCCAGCAGCAGGCTCGTGCAGCCTCCAGCTTCCCCACCTCATATGTGGACACTTCACAGTGTCCCAGCTCCTGGCCCCTGACACTCTCTTCATTCCTTCCAGATTGTGCTAAGTCCATCCCAGGGACACCACTTCCCACCCCTTCTTCTGTCCACTGCCTTCAGGCCTTAATCTTTACTTCTAGCTTGGAGGTGAGGGGAACAAACTGTTGCTTACCTGGAAAATGCAGACAGCAATGTGGGGCCCCTGCCCTGGCTTTTGTCACACAAGGCTTCTCAGTAATGGAAACCAGAGTGAGGTACGAATTAGCAGAGACAGTGTCTCTGTCTCTCATGCTTTTATGTCCAGTCCAGCAGCTGCAGAGAGAGCCTTGGGAGGTGGGACCGGTGTACTTCACTCAACCTTCCTGCCTGCATCCCAGAGAGCAGCCTGGGAAATAGAGTGGGGCTGCCTCCCACTGCCTGCTCCCACCTTCCTCTCTGCCACAGCCCGCTTTTCTCCCTGCCATTCCCCCACTCAGAGGTGGCCCTGTGCTTCCTGTTCACTTTCGCTCATGCCTCCTACAAAGCAAGCAGTCCCTCCTTCACTCCCACCCTGCTGCGCTGCTGCACCACTTTGTCACATGTCAGCTTCTTGGGGAGCAGGCTTTTCTCCCTCTGGGGGTCAGAACAGGATATTTGGTTCACAATCCCACTTTCCTGTCCTAGAACCCACCTTCTGCCGTGCTGGGAGTTGGATGGAAGCTGCAGGGTGTTGGGCACCACACAGATTATAAATTTAGTCTGGGTGCATCCAAGGAATCTGCCCTTTGAATCAGACTGGAATGAGGAAACCTCTCCCTATTTCTGGTCACTGTTGACACCCTAAGGCTGGTGATACTGTGATGTTTACAGTGCAAAATAATACCAGCTGAGGGCAGTAAGGGTCTTTAAAGTGATGTGGTAGCCATAGTAAAAACTTTGACCCGTGCAAACTAGTTTCCTTATTACACACCTCTCCCAGCTGTTCTGCTTGCAAGAATGCTTTGTTCTTTTTTCTAGCCTTCGGCCCCATTACTGTTCCTGAAATCACTCATCCTCCACCCCTCACTGGCTAGTAACATACTGGCTAGCTGGAAAGTGGCTAGTGTGGTCACTGCTCATCCTGAAGCATTGACCTCTCAGCTCGGCTTTATAAATTACTAAATTGTCTTTTGCCTCGCCCCTAGATCAGGCAGTTGAGGAAATTGGCCACAGGTCCCCAGTAGAGGGAGTCCCAAAATTCTTTAGAGCAGTTCAGTAACAACTCCATGGCTATTGGCTGTGGTTGGAAAACAGGAAGATCATTTTCTGTCTTTATTTGTATAGATATTTGTATACAGTGGCCTATCTAGGACCATTCTCTGTTTCTCAGCACTGTTTTCATGCAAGTTCATTTGGAAAAGAATGGTTGACAGCAGGTAGAAGACTCAGCATGTTTATTACTTATAATGTATATTTCTTAGGTGGAATGATTGGGATATTAAAATAGGAGGTAGTGCCTGTGGTGTTATTAGGTGACTAAAGATACATTCGTTGATGGCACAGTTCTGGGTCTGTGAATGAATTTAACCACTTACTAGCTGTGTAACCTTGAGCAAGTTTCTTAACCTCTGTGTGCCTTAGCTCCTCATCTGCAAAGTGAAGACTGATGTAATATCACCATCTTGGATGTCTTGGGAGAATTAAATAAGATACTGCCTATAAAGAACTTAGCATAGTGTCTAAAACATAGTGTCCAGAAAAAATAGCTGGCTTCATTGCTAGTATTATGCTGTCTTTTTTTGGGGGGAATAGCATGGTCCATTTTCTATCCCCATGGACTTGTTAGTGCTGCAATTATGATAGAAGTGCTAACCTCCCACACATTGTTTTGAACAGCAATTCTCCAAGTGTGATCCAGAGACTCAGATTCCTCTGCCCCTTAATATTTTGCAGGTGTGACTTCAAGAGAGAAGGCATGCAGCAGAAATGCCACCAAGTCTCAACTAGGTCTGAATATAAGGAACAGGAGGCAAATCCTGATGTAAACGAAGCCCCTGAAATAAAGTACAGGACACAGTGGATATGTGGATTATACTCTGGGATCTTTAGTCCGCCTGATTCAGGAAAAAAAAGGTGGAGAACCACTGGTATTGGGGTACAGTGTGAGATGAGAGAGTAAGCACATAATTAAAATGTCCCCTAGCCTTTCCTCTGTGAGCCCAGTGCAGGCTGAGAGAACCAGGAGATCGGCCTCTGCCTGCCAGAACTGCCACTGGAAATCCCTTTCCTTTGTGCACCCAGTGCAGGCCAAGAAGACCAGATCAGCCTCTGCCTGCCGGGCGCCACCAGCAGAAGGCCCTTTCCTCTGTGCACCAAGCACTAGCAGAAAGAACCAGGAGATCGACCTCTGCCTGCCAAGCGCTGCCACCAGAAGTCCCCTTCTTCCATGCGCCCACTGCGGGTCGAGAGAGACAGACAGATCCACTTTTGCCTGCTGTGTGCTGCTACCAAAAGGCCATGTCTTCAGGAGGCCAGCATGAGCAGAGAGAACCAGGAGATCTGCCTTCACCCTCAGGGAGCTGCCACCAGAAGGCTCCTTCCTGCAGGCAGCCAGCAGGAGCAGAGACACACAGCCGAGTAAGCACTGTGCATCTGTAGGCCCCCATTGGAGGCCATCAGTTCCCTCAGGCAGCCACACCCACTAGCAGAATCAGACAGATACACTCCTATGTGTCTGCCACCATTGTGGGAGTTCCAGTGTAGACACACAGGCTGAGAGAAGCAGCCCCACCTCCATGCACCCCTGATCATCAGCAAAGCTACAGTGTAGCTGCATAGGTCTAGAGAAGCCTGCTCCATGCCCTGCTATCTCCCTGTAAATCTGGAATTAGAGAAACCCAGGCACCTGTCTCATCCCCCTACATGCCTAGGGGCAGCCAACACAGGAAGTGCCTGGGGCCCCACAAGCTGGGAGGAACTCAGGAGAATGTCAAGAAGAAGGAGCAAAAAGCAAACTGAGACCTATAGCCCACACAGAATAAGTCTGGGAGATATGGTCAAGGAAGAAAATGGAAGTCACATACCTGAAATCTTTGAGAGGATAGAAACTGAAGTAGGGAAACAACTTCATGAGATTGTAAAAGCAGACAAATCAGAAATAATGTCCCAGGTAAAAGAAGAAATCACAAACATACTGAAAGAATTGTTCAGCAGGTCTAAAGAAGACATAGACAAAAAAGAGGAGCATAAGAAAATAATGGAAACCTTGAATGAATGTAGAAAGGAATTACAATGCATGAAACAGATTCAGATAGAGATCCAGGAAATAAAAAAGTCAATCAAAATCTGGCAAAACCACTTGAAAGAGACTGAAGATAGACTTTCAAACCTTGAAGACAGGATTGCAGCTGGTGATCATAAAAGGAAGGATCTCTTAAAAATAACACAGAATCAGGAAATAACATCCCAATGGCTGCAAGATGATGCAAAGAAGCATAACTTAAGAGTGATAGGTGTAGGTGAAGAAGCAGGGGTCAACACATATGAAATTAAAAGGATATTCACAGAAGTAATAGAAGAAAACTTCCCAAACATGGGAAATGGATCTGGCATACAGATAAGTGAGGCATATGGGAACCAACTAGCCATAACCAAAGTAAATCTGCACCCAGACATATAATAAAGATCCCAGAAATTTGGCACAAGAATAGAATATTAAAAGCTGTTAGAGAAAAGAGACAGATCACTTATAAAGGAAAGCCAATCAGAATCATAGCAGACTTATCAACACAAACCATGTAGTCAAGAAGAGTTTGGAGTGAAGTGTTTCAAACCCTGAAAGGAAACAACTTCCAACCCAGATTAATCTACCCTGCAAAACTATCTTTCAAAGTTGATGGAAAAATAAGATACTTCCATGATAAAGAACACTTGAAGGAATTCATGACTATCAAACCAACCCTACAGAGAGTGCTGAAGGACATTCTAGAGAGAGATAAAGCTGACCTTAGTTCCAGGAACAGCAACAGAGGATCACCAAACAAGAAGACAATTGAATGAAGAGGAAAAGTGGAGGGCTAACAAGAGGAGGATCACATGGCAGAGATGAACCAATGTATTCTGGTTGTAACCATTAATGTAGATAACCTCAGGTCAGCAATAAAAAGAAGCAGAGGGAGAGTGGATCAAGAAACAAGATCCATCCATATACTGTACACAAGAAACATTTAACTGGAAAGGAAATTCATAGACTGAAAGTCAAAGGAGAGAAAACAAGTATTTCATGTGACAGGAGACAAAAAACAAAACAAAACAAAAAAATAAGCAAGAGTAACTTGCCCATCAACCACGGAATGGATAAGAAAGATACGGCATTTTCATGTGGTGGAAAGCTACCCAGCTATAAAGTAAAATAATCTCAAGGCTTCTGTAGTTAAATGGACACAATTGGAGATCATGATCATGGCCAAAACTGTTCAAACTCATACGTGTGAACCCTAGTATAAGAAACAGAAGGAGTTAATGGGATCCTAAAGCAAAATAGTTAATGTAAGAGCAAAGGGGAAGAAATACTTGGAGAGAAAGGTGAAAACTACTGTCAGTTTCTTATTGTCTTAGCTTGAACTCTTGCATTGTTTACACAATTTTGTTAGGTTTGACTTTGTTCTGTCTTGTTTTGTTAGATTCTATGCTGTCAAGTGGTAGAGGCAGCTATTTTGAATATAATGAGATATATTATGGCAATCATGGTTTCCTATTATATTGCTTTTTCATAATGCTTTCATTCATTTGTTTGATTGGTTTTATTCTGTTTTGTTTGATTTTATTATGTGTAATGGCATCAATAGCTATTTTAAAGAAAACAAGACATTATGGTAGTCATTGCTGATTTCCTATCATCTTGCTTTGAAGTCCTATCATGCTTTTGTTCTTCTATTTTGATTGGTTCTATACTGTTGTGGTTTACTTGATTTTATTATGTGTGATATATAAACAAATTTTTTGAGGAAAATGAGATATTATAGTAGCCATTGGTCATTTCCTATCATTTGGTTTTGAAGTCCTGTAATGCTTTCATTCTTTTGAATGGATTTATACTATATTGTTATGTTTGATATTAATGTGTGTGAAGATATGCACAACTATTTCAAAGAAAATAGACATTATGGTAGCTACTGTTGATGTCTGGTTGTCTGGTTGTGAAGTACTGTGTTGGTTGCATTGTTCTGTTCTGATTTGCTTTGTTCTGTTCTCTTTTGTTTTATTCTCTTTAAAATAAATTTTTTTTAAAAAAAATAAATAAAATGTTCCCTATAGCAATGTATAGGATTGTTGCCAACCCATGTCCTAACACTGTTTCAAAGTGCTTCAGGTGGCCATATCACATAGGCCTTGGGTTTCATATACCTTTATCAGAAATATACCTAATTCGTTGCTGAGTGATGAAAGGGCTTGTGGAAATCAAAGCAGTAGCTAAGAAGAGAGAGAGAGAGACCTCCCTATTCCACCCTCAGGAATGTTTACATTTATCAAGCACTAACTAGTGCCAATCCTATGCTAATACAACTCTGAAATGTTTATTCCTCACCCCATCCTGACAGAGTAGCCATGTTTTAGGTGGAAGATACTGAGGTCCAGACCACTCAAGTACTTTACCCAAGACCATAGACATAGAATACTTAAGTGGAGGATCTATGTCTCAAATTCAAGATACCAGGGTCTATATCCCTAACCACAACAGCCAAGTTCCCCAAACACTGTCTGTGTGAAGCCTGGAGGCTCATTCCATCCTCATTTCTTCCTGGAAACCCTCAGCCCCTCTACCCAGGCTTTGTGACTGTTCATGTGTGGTCTTGGCAGGCACTATCCTGGAAGACATTCTTGTTCCTTAGTTCAGCTGCCCAAGAGGTATTTCTCACAAATCAAGGGAGGGTTTGCTTTATTTATTACATGCAAATCTGCCTTGGAAACTGGCTGAGCTGAGCCAGTGGATGTCAGTGGTGAAAGCAGAGGTCTGCCTGGTGTTTGGTATGGGGGAGGAGGAGATATTGATGGAGAAGCACCAAGGCAGGAGGGGTGGGATTAGCCCCTCCCTGTGGTGCTGGTCAGCCAGAGAGGCTGGACAGGTAGATCTGAGTGACACGGTGAAAATGGGCCACACTGTTCCTCCATCCTGAAGGATACCTTGGGCTCCTTGCTTAGTGTATGAACCATGGTTTTGTCTGATCACTGGGCAGACTGTGATTAGTTCTAAAGAAATTTCCTGAGTTCTGTCAAGAAGATCCTGAGGTCAGGAATACCACCTGCCTTTCTCTGCTGTCAGCAGTCAGACCGGGATCCTGACTGCTGCTTTCAGACCTTGGGGACATTTGGGAAGTTGCCATATCATCTACTGTTGGCCTTTTATCATCCTTGTGGATGATTCATTGAGCTACATTAGTGGCTCACACATAATGGATACTTCAAATGAGGTTTCTCTCGAGCATTAAACTTTGTTGAGTAAGAGTATGTACCAAAATGATAGGTGGAATAGGACTTGGTACATAATTTTGAGTTAGATTTGGCTTTAAACCCCCATTTGATCTTGATCTTGTTCAATTTACTTAATTTCTCTGAGCTCCAGGCTCCTCAGCTGTGAAAAGAGAATAAGAATACTTTCAAGGCATATTTAAAGAGCTTGAAACCATATTTTAAAACACTTAGCTTAGTTGTAGATCTATAGTGGTTTTTCAATAAGTCAGAACCTTTACTTTTTTATCGTACAGCTAGTGTGAGCAGCTGATGTCTTTACCTCATCCCTGCACCTCCAGCATGCATGTTCTTCATGACGCTGCTTCCAGAAGGATGGCATTGTTCGGGCTCTGATTCTCATCTCCTTTCTCCAAACATTGCCACCAAGAGCTAGGAATCCTCCCAGAGCAGTGATGTTGTAAGCCTGAGCGCATCGTTGTGTGCAATACTTGGCACAGATGGCAATAAATGGCAGGGATGACAACCTTCATGGTCTACACAGCATGATAGGACATGTGAGGACTCCACATGTCAGTACTTCCCGCACCTTCTGCAGAACATTGCCAGGTGGAAGATCTTCCTTTCACTAACTCAGTAGTCCCTGCCCCTGACGAAGTCTACACAGCATTGTGACCTCTCATGTGGGATCTGGAATCAGGCAGTGTGGTAAATCTCATTTCTTCCACTTGTTGCTCCTTGACTGGTGAGTTATTTAACCTTGTATATATAACATATTCAAAGCAGGCTTACAGTGGCTGCCTGCAGGGTCCATTGTAGAAGAACACAATAGGACTGTCTGTGCATCTGCCAAATGATCCAGTCAAAGGTGGAAGACCTAGAGCTCACTGTGGAGTCTTGTTAGTAGCTGAAAGAACCATGTTGGAAGGCTAAAGAGTCTGAGCTGGAAGCCAGAGACTAGCATTCAAAGGCAGTATCCAAGAGGGAGCTCCTTCAGAGAATGGGAAACGCTCTCTTGTTTTATTCCACCCAGGATATAAGGACGTGGATTGTTGTCACCTACATCTGGGATGGGTCTGCCCTCCTCAGTTCTGGGTCTCATTTCAATCATTCCCACCCAGAGCTCAAGTTGACATTTCCCAATTAACAATCACATTTATCCACTGTCCAAACTAGAAATCTAGGAATTTCTTTTCTGGTTCACATATAATAAATTATAGGAAAGTCTTTCATAGCTTTTGTTCTCCTCTCATTTCTTACCACCTGTCTTAATCCAGGAAATGGGTATTTTTTTCCTTCCTAAAGCCATTCCACTCTTGGCCCATCAGAATTATATTTTCCTATCATCTATACATTGTCCCCCAGTGACCCTCATAAAAGAGCAATCTGACAATGTCTCTTGTATTTGAAAATCCCCTCCAGCTCTTCCCTATAAAGTCAAGATTCCTTGTTTGTCCTACAAGATCTCTAAAAAGTGAACCTATCTATCCCTTTCCCAACATTCCACCAGTGCAGCAACACAAACTTCCTACTATTTCTGAATAGAAGGTGCCTGCCATGACTGCGACTTCTGGACACACCCTTCCTACAAACTCTTCTCCTCCCCAGAGCAGTCTACAGGGTCAGCACAAATGTTAGATCCCACTAGCACTTTCTACTACCACCAGATGCTGTGTATCTTTTAATTACAAAACAAATTGAAGCAAAACTATCTTGTTCTATCAGTAAGAGTCTCTTTTATCTGAAGATTACCAACATGCTGGGGTGATCCGGCCTGCGGACCAATGCGTGGGTTTTCCCCTAGAGGAAGGAAAATGGGGCGGGGGCAGGGTGAAGAGAGAGAGACGGTGGCAAGTTGAAGTTTCCCAATCAAACCTCGTTTATTGAACAATGTTCCTGGCTTATAAAGAAGCGGGGGCAGGAAGTTACGGATGGGTCGTTGTCATTTCCTGGGTGGGGCGAGAGGATCCTGGGAAATGTAGGCCGATGCACTGGACACCCACAGGAGGGAGAGATGGAGCGGCAGCCATGAAGCTATCGTGCTGCTCCCTACATCTCCTCCCTTATCACTTTATAAGAGTATGGCAGGCCCTGTGAGGACAGTGCCTGTCTTAGGTCAAGGACTCTTCATATGAACCCAAGCAGGCCTTACCCGTCATGGGCCTGCAGGACAGCAATTGGTCCTGTGCCTGTCTTAGGCGGCCGGTGGCATAACATGTGTCCCAGTTGCCCGTCTCTGGCTGCCTGTCCAGTCTCAGGGCAGTTGGCTCACACATCATTACATGGGCCATTTGTAGGGGTTGTTTCCCTCCAAGTTTCTTGATCTGCCATCTCCAATTGATGATAATGTACCTGAATGGGCTTGGGCATGAATGCGTCGAGCCTATTTTTAAGGAGTGTCATGATCCTTTGGAAAATGCAGGGGCCAACAGTTAGGAATAACAGTAAAGTGGCTAGTGGGCCTAATAAGGGGGCAATGTAAGGAAAAAGGCCTCCCCACATGGAAGAGAAGAAGGTTTCTCTGAGGTAGTCTCTTTCTCTGCTATTTAGGTGGTCTTTTAATTTAGTCATGGAATCCTTAATGACACCTGAATGGTCAGCGTAGAAGCAGCATTCTTCCTTGAGGGCAACACATAGTCCTCCTTCCTTTAAAAACAAAAGATCTAACCCTCGTCTGTTTTGTAAAACCACTTCAGATAAGGAGGTAAGGGA
>PVLA01007518.1:0-103679 GCA_004027455.1 Hydrochoerus hydrochaeris | reverse complement strand
ATGCTCATTTCTATAGATGCAGAAAAAGCTTTTGATAAGATCCAACACCCATTCATGATAAGAACCTTACAGAGAATTGGAATAGATGGTCTTTCCCTCAGTATGATAAAGGCCATCGATGACAAACCAACAGCCAGTGTTATAGTAAATGGCCAAAAATTGAAAGCCTTTACCTTGAAATCAGGCACAAGACAAGGATATCCCTAATCACTGCTCCTATTCAACATAGTACTGGAAATACTAGCCAGAGCAATTAGACAAGAGAGAGAAATAAAAGGAGTAAAGATAGGAAAAGATGATTTTAAAATATCATTATTTGCAGATGACATGCTACTCCACATAGAAGACCCCCAAACCTCCATTGAAAGTATCCTATATATAATAAATAAATTCAGCAAGGTAGCTGGATACAAAGTCAATACTCAAAAATCAATAGCATTCTTATACACCAACAAAAAAATCACTGAGATTGAAATAAGGGAAGCCACCTCCTTCACAGTAGCATCCAAAAAATGAAATACTTAGGAATTAATCTAACAAAAGATGTAAAAGAGTTGTACAGGGAAAATTATAATACCCTGAAAAAAGAAATTGAACAGGACCTCAGAAAATGGAAAGACATCCCTTGTTCATGGATAGGAAAAATAAATATTGTAAAAATGACCATTCTCCCAAAATTGTTATACAGATTCAATGCAATCCCAATGAAAATACCACTAACATACCTCGTAGATCTAGAGAAATCACTCCTAAAATTCATCTCCAACCAGAAGAGACCTCAAATAGCAATGGCAATTCTAAGCAGCAAAGCCAAGGCAGGAGGCATCACAATCCTGATTTGAAGTTATACTACAAAGCTACTGTAATAAAATCAACATGGTATTGGAATAAAAACAGATCTGAAGATCAGTGGAATAGACTAAAAGATACAACCATACTACGAACACACTCAATCACCTTATCTTTGTTAAAGGGGCCAAGCATGTTCACTGGAAGAACAACAGTCTCTTTAATAAATGGTGCTGGAAAAACTGGCTATCCATATGCTAAAAACTCAAACTAGAACCATGCCTATGACCATGTACTAAACTAAAATCTAAATGGGACAAAGATCTAAATACTGAAACAGAAACACTAAATCTGTTGGAAGAAAAAGCAGTTAAAAATGTTTAAGACATAGGGGTAGGGAGAGAATTCATGAACAGGAACCGAACTGCATGGGAATTACTTTCTAGAATCAGTTGTTATCATGTCTTGTTAAAGAGTTTCTGCATGTCAAAAGCAATCTCCAGCATCGTGAAAACAAAACCCACAAACTGTGAAAAAATCTTAGTGAACTGTCCCTCAGACAAAGGACTTCTGTCTGGAACTTATAAAGAATTTTAAAAAATCAGACCCCTGAAAAATTCAAAGATCCAATCCCAAAATGGGCGTCTGAGATGAACACACAGTTCTCAGATGAAGAAATATGAATGGCAAATAAATACATGAAAAAATGTTCATCATCATTGGTCATTAGAAACATGTAAATTAAAACCACACTGAGATTCCATCTCACTCCAGAAAGAATGGCCAGGATTAAAAAAAAAAACAAAAAAAAACTACCAATAACAAATGCTGAGAAGCTGTGGGGAAAAAGGAACTCTTCTGCACTGTTGGTGGGAGTGTAGACTGGTGCAACCACTGTGGAGGTCTATCTGGAGATTCCTCAAAATGCTGTGGTTGGAGGTCCCATTTGACCCTGCTATTGCACTCTTAGGTATATTCCCAGAAGATCTGAAAACATCTCACTACAGTGATATATGCACACCCATGTTTATAGCAGCACAATTTGTAATGTCCAGATCTGGGAAACAACCTAAGTGCCCATCAACTGAGGAATGGATAAAAAACTTGTGGTACTTTTATACAATGGAGTACTACTCAGTTATAAAGAATAATCACATTGAGATATTTATAAATAAATGGATGCAACTTGAGACCATACTCATAAGTGAAGTAAATCAAACTCACATGTATAAATACTGCATAGTCTCCCTAGTGTAAGAAAAGGTAAGAGTACATAAGATTCTATGGTAATGATGGATCCCCATTATATTGCTTTGAAGTCTTGTAAGGTTTTCATTCATTGGTTAGAATGGATATATTCTGTTTTATTTGACTTTATTATGTGTGATGGTATGTATAGCTACTTTGAAGAAAACAAGGCATTATGGCAGCCATTGCTGATTTAATAGCATCTTGCTTTGAAGTCCTACCATGCTTTTGTTCTTCTATTACCATTGGTTCTATCATGTTGTGTCTTATTGAATTTTAATATGTATGATAGTATATACAAATTTTTTTATGGAAAATGAGATATAGTAGCCATTGTTCATCTTCTGTTATTTAGTTCAAAATGCCTTGTAATAGTTTCATTCTCTTGAATGCTTTTATTCTGTTTTGTTATGTGTAATATTGTGTGTGAAGCAATGCTCAACTATTTCAAAAAAGAGATGTTATGGTAGCTACTGTTGATATCTAACTGCCTTGTTGTGAAGTGCTATGGTGCTTGTATTTTTTGGTTCTGATCTGCTTTGTCCTGTTCTCTTTCTCTGTATTCTCTGTAAAATAAAATTTTTAAAAATGCTAAGGAAAATACAAAAAGATGCAAATCATTTTTCAAGGAAAGACAGAATTTATTGAAAAAAACTTTTTCACACCAAAACTGGTAAGCTTTAAGGAATATCATACAGTCCTATGTGAAATGCAAACATTTTTATAAATGGAGAGTTAATTATAGGTGTCTTTGATCACTCAAGTTGAAATATGTTGAAGTAAGTGATTTAAAGATGAAATAGTATAGGACAAAATTTTTACTGTTGCAAAACAGAAATAATTTACTCAGAGACAAAATAGTAGAGAGACAGTTGGGACGTATAAGAGCATGAGTTTTATTGATGGGGAGGCTTCAGAAGCTGTTCAGTAGAATCCATAGGACCAGTATCCACCATAGCAAGATGGACAGAAGCAGTCGTAACAGTATTTGCCACAAACATAGCCACAGCCTTGCTATGACTCAGGTCACCATAGCCATAGCGCAGGCCATCGTAGTAGTTGCCATAGTAGTAGTTTATGGTGTCAGAGTTGAAGGTTTGACTGAGGAGTAGGTTATCAGTTTTTTCATTGTGAGTGTCACCAACTGTACATGGCCTTTTATAAACCCATCAAGGTAGGAAAGGCAAACTGCAGTCATGTGTCAGCCTCCTGCTTTATGTTATTTACAACTATTTCCATTTTATTGTTTTAGAATATATAGTTTACTTGTCAGGAAGAATCTAATATTTATTTTGTGTTAAACTAAAAATTCTTTTGTGTTATATCATGATTCTTACAATCAAAGTAGATAGCTTTGACAAGAAACCTTACATTTAGAAAGACAAATTTGATACCTACAATGCTTTTGTTAATTTAACATCTATAACTAGATTGCATGAGAAACATATTTTCTTATGTACTTACTTATCATTATTTTGTTATTTTACTTACATCTCATTAGGAAATGTATGTTTAGGACTTATGAAGATAAAAGATCCAATTAAGAAATGGACAAGTAAATGAATAGACTCTTGTTAAAGAAATACATATTACAAACAAACATGAAAAAATATTCAACTCTCTGGAGATTAAAAGATACAAATTAGAGCAACCCTAAGATTTCATTTCACACCAGAAAGTTTATTAATTATCAAGAAATCAAATAATAACAAATGCTGGTGAGGCTGTGGGGAAAAAGGAATCCTCGTAGTTTATTGATGGGAATGCAATCTACCACTATACAAATGTTTTGAAAATCAGTTTGGAGATCTCTCAAAGAAGTTGAACTAGAAATTCTATTTGACATAGCTATTCCCTTTCTAGATATTTTCCCAAAAGAACTAAAGATATCATACTAAATCAATGCACGCATGCCCACATTTATAGCGGCATGATTCATAATAGCCAACTCTGGAAGCAGATGAATGGATAAAGAGAATGTGACATCTATGCATAATGGAATACTAGCTGAATATAAAGAAGGATAAATTTGACAGATTTATAGGAAAATAGACACACCTGAAAAATACAGTGCTATGTGAAGTAAACCAGACACACAATCTTACATATCACATGGTATCTCTCATTCAAGGAAAGCAAAGTACAAATAAGGAACAAAAAGACAATTGATAGAAGGAAATAGGGAGACACATCTTTTGCAAATGGCAAGGAGTCTAGGAAGAGGATGGCAAGGGGAGAAGGAGAAGGGATAATAAAAAGATTTAAGATGTCAGTTACATCAAGTACCCACAGTGAATGCAACCATTATCCGCATTATAGTTATAGATGGAAGTAGGGAGGTGGTAGGAATGGGAAGAGGATTAAACTAAAAGAATCATGCTGTGTTATGTGCATGCACTTCTTCCATAAGATGAATGCAGACTTCATGGACTTCAAGCCTGTACTAATACACAAAAAGGCACACTGTCCAAAACCGGGATATTATGGTAACTCAGTTCGTCTTCAAGTATTGGTGTGAGATCTTGTTGCTCTCCCTTCGCCGGTACCAGCCTTCCCCTTGTCTGTTGAGATGCTCTGTAGTAGTGATGCAACAGAGAACACATCCAAAACACTAGCCCTGCACTAGGCTGAGGGGCAGTGATTTATTTAAGTCAGTGTTGCTTCTTATGAGATAACTTGCCCTTTCTATGAAGTTTGAACTTTTTTATCTGCATCATTTTACTCAGTATCTTTTACACAATGGATATTCTAAATTTAATAGTAGCTATTTCCCTTGCCTACATTTCACAGATCTAGCTATTAGAAAAAAGACTATTTTATTAAAAAAAAACACAGGGTATTTGAGTGAAAACTGTATTTTCTACTGACTACTCAATACCATTCTCTTTTTTTCTTTTTAATTAATTTTACTGATATATTTTAGGTATACTTAATGATCATATTCATTATAGCAAATATGTACCTGTACATGACATAATGTGAATTTTTTTCCATTCCCTTAATCTCTCTTCAATCCCTTTCCCCCTCCTTCCTTACAAAAGCTTTATTTCCATTTTTCTTTCTTTTCTCATCTTTTTATTACTTTTCCCTTCCTTCCCTATCTTGATTTCTTTATGTATTATATTTACAGGTATGTGTATCTTCCAAACTGCTTCCCAGGATGGGCCACCCATAGATAGTGATAAGACAGTAATAGATAGGTATCTAGTAAAGAGAATGAGACAGTATGTGTTTATTTAACTAGTCAGCCAAACATCTGTGGAACTTTCTCAGCTTGCATCACTGAAATTTTATATCCTTTTGTCAAAATACCTTCATTTCTCCAAGTGCTATACTATTGTGATTACTCTGGGTTGGTAATATATTTTGAATTGCGATTCTTGTAGCTTTGATGTGTTTTCTACAGATTGTTTTAGCCCTTTAGGTTCTTTTGAGGTTTATATAAAATATAATATTATTCTTCTGTATTTTTTGTACAGTGTGTCACTGAGAATGCCATTTTCATAAGAATTGTACTGAATGTATAAATAGTGTTGAATAGTACTGGCACTTTAGTAATATTAATTTTCCTAATGCATGAATATAGGATTTTTTCCCTTCATCTGTAGCTTCTTTATTTTTTTCCTTCAACAGTATATATAGTCATTTATACCTTTGGTTAAGTTCATTCCTCAATATTTTACACTTGTTATTATTATGAATGAGACTGTTTATGTCCTTCTTAGTTACTTTTCTCATTACTGGAACAAAATACTTGATACCAATAATTTAAAAGATGAAAGGTTTTTATACTTTTTATGATTTTAAAATTTTATTTACAATAATTTTAACAGAGTAACTAATGAAATAATGTATAAAAAAGCGGAAAGGTTTATTTCAGCTCATGTTTGTAGGGAAGGCAGTCCATTATCTGCTGGCTCCGAGGCAGGGTAGCACAGCAGAGATTTGTGGCAAAGGAGAAACTGTCCATGGCAGGATACATAAGGAGAAGTAAGCAGCAACAGAAACAGGTAACAGCAGCAAGAAGCCTGCCTTCCCTTTTATTTGAAACACTCTACAAATCTTTTGGTTTTATTCTTCAGAAATATATTCAGTCACACCCAAAGCCTTACCAATTCCAGTCAGTGGACTGATTTAGTACAATGCAACCTTTAATCCCAGTATCACATACCCTCGATCCAGTCAGCTTTGAAAAGTCCCACCTCTGAATGCATGAGGCATTGAGGGGACATCTAAATACAAACCATAACACTTCCTTTCAATGTGGCTTGTTTTTAATACATGAATATGGCAATAGTTTACGTATTTTCATTTTATATCCTGATACTTTACCTGTTTATTTGTTTCAACAGCTTTTGATTTTGATTTTAGAGTATTTCCACATACGTGATTATACGTCAGGTACAGGACATAATTTTTATCTTCTTTTTTGCATATTTTTTTCTTTTCCTTGCTTCAAGGTTAGGACTAGAATTTATAGTTTTATGTTTAATAGAAATGTCAGAAATTGGCATGTTTCCTCATATGAGATCTTAGAGGAAAAGATTCTGATTTTTCTTAAGTGAATATGGTGTAATATATGGAATCTTCTTATATGGCCTTTATTGCCTTAGTATAAGTTCTTTCCATATATAACTTTTTAGAGTTTTCAGTTTGTTCAAAAGTTATTTTTAGCATCTATTGAGATGATCATATCTTCTAGGTTGCATTTTATTGATCAAGATATAATATATTCATTGACTTGCCATGCAGTAGTGAGGACGGTATCACACTAATTGATCTGAAAAGCATCACTTCTTACTCCCCTAGGTGTCCTTGAGTGGTTTTGGTGAGCACCCTAAGTGAGAGCTATCTTTTTCTTGCAAGGGGTGAGGTTGGATTTTACAGTCACAAGAGACACTGAGGAGATATTCAGGGTTGGGTCAACCAAGCTATTGGAAGCAATCATCTCCCACTGCATAGGGCTCAAACAATGTAACAGCTTGGGACATCACTGTGTAGTAGGAGTGTGAGTGAAAGAAGACAATATATGAGGAGGGCTATTTCTCTGGGCCAATGCAGTGCTACGGATTCCCCTCAAACATGTCAAGTCCAGTGAGGCCTGCAGGCTTCTGCAGAAGCAAGATATTGAAGTATTCAAGATGTTAGTGCCACTTCTTAGAGTCCCTGGTTACTCTTTCTGTGTCATCAAATGTTGCTCTTGGCTCAAGGCTGATCTTCCCTGGAAAGATGAGGCAGTACTCACTGAGGGCTTAGTAGCTTTCTTTATAAAAGCTTTGTGCACCTTTGTTGTGTGCAACTCTCCTACTAAATTTCCCCTGCTCTCTGATGCTCTGCCTCTAACACCCCAGGCATTGGTAGACAACTTTTATTTATTTTTGGTACTTTGCTTGTGCCAGGCACCTCTAGTCAGCCATCTTGCTTGTCTCACTTTTTATGATCAATTTCTATTCTGTTTGTTATTAGTTCTCTTCTTCTGCAAATTTTGGCTTATTTGCAAATTTATTCTTTTTGTTTTGTAAATTTTTTCCCTGTGGAACTAGGATGGAATCCAGGGCTGCTTGCACATAAGGAAAGTGGACTATCATTGCCTCCTGTCACCTGCTCTTCAGGTTATTTTTTAAAGTGCCTTTAGGTATAAATTTAGTATGTATATTTGTTACATTTATTCTGTTTACTGTTTGTATTTATTATTGTGGATTTCCCTATTATTAATGATGTTGCACCGTATAAATCTTGGCATGGTGTGCTTGGGTTTCCATTTGTCTCAAGATACTGTGTGGGTTTTTTTTTTTTTTTTTTTTTGATACTGGGTATGGAACTCATGACCTCACTCTTGCTAGGGGGCCCCTGTGTCACTGAGCTATACTCCCAGCTTTCAAGATATGTTTTGAATACACTTTTGATTTTCATTTTGATCTAGTCATCCTTTGTAAGTATGTTGTTAAAGTTGGGCATGTGAATTGTTTCACTTTCTTGCTCTTGTTGATTTCCAGTTTTATTCCACCATATTGTAAATACAAAATTCAAACCACTTTCATTTTCCGGTATGTGTTTAGTATTGATTTTTGCTATAACATGTATTCTATCCTGGAAAACGTTTCAAGTGTGCTGTGCAGAGAAAAGTCCTACACATAACCCAAAGGCCTATTTGGCCTATAATGTTGTCTAAATCAGATGTTTTATATTTTATTTTCTGTCAGGATTCTACCCAATTCTGTCAGGGTTCTATTCAATTTCTGCCAGAAGTCAACCTAACTGAAATCTCCTATCAGTGTATTTCTATCATTTTCCTTTTTCAGATATGTCTTTACTTGGATCATGTATATGTGTCTTTACATATATATATATATATATATATATATATATATATATATAGTTGTGCTTGTAATTATTCTCCACACATTTTCTTCAGCATTAAAAATAACAAGAGGTGAATAACAGACATGACCATTGTAAATTATTCTGTAATTGTTTATATATTTAACTGTACCCAGGAAATTTATACTTTCATGTTGATCCTTATGAATTTTCTTTTCCATTATAAGAAAAAGTCCTAAATATTTATTGTAATATGTGTTGTCTAGTGGTGAAAGCTTCAATTTTTGTTTTCTCTGGAACAGAAAATGCATAGATCTCATTGTGTTTGGTGTCAGTTACTGGAGTATTTTGTTTTCCTTGGGTGGTATCATTTCATGGATTGCCCATGTTCCTGAAGCATTACACCAATGCATACAAATTTGAATAAGCAGTTACTATTTCCAGACTTCAGGCATGAGTTTCCATGGGTGAGTCTCTAGGTGTTTGTTCAATGGGTGACTCGTAACTCTAGGGAAAGGTTGGGGAGTTTACTTGAGATTTGTCCAGTGGAGCAGAGCTGTTTAGTAGCATAGTTCTGACCTATCTGTTACATGGACACACAATTTGATATAGATACATACCTAGTTATCTATAGAATAAGTATAATGCAGAAGTATTTCTCCATGGCCAAATGTATTTTATGCAGGGATATATTCACTAGTTTGGCTCCTGAGATGACCTGGGAATAGCAACCTGTCAGTAACAATAAGCATTTTACTCTCTTACCTTTATTTTTAAAAATTGTTGTCTCTAGTGAAAACAAACATGAGGGATCTTTGGAAAAATTAATTAATACTCATGTAGAGGAAAAATGCTTTTGTGCCAAAAGAACTCCTCAAAAAGCAAGAAAATATTGTGCACCTGAAAAGGAACAAATAGTCTAGCTTTATGTTTCCTACTGGTCAAATCTACCACTGTTTCAGCTTTAAATACTGAAAGTATCTTACTCATTTAAATTATAACCCATTTCATAAAATATGAATCTATTCATATTTATCACTATAGTCACAGAAATATATAATTAAATCCAAAAAGAAAGACGCTTTTCCTACATGTGAAATATCAACTAATAAATACAGAAGGGATGACACACCAATAAAAAACCAACATTTGACAGATACTGTGGTCATAAGTTGTTCAAGAGACTTTGCTAGATGCTACAATTTGTCAATGAATACTTGATGGAAAATGGAATATTTACATAGTCACAAAATAATTCATTGAAAATGCTTATTAAGCATAAAGCAGTGAAATATACTTTACAGTGGACAAAAATGGAAGCTACTATAATCGATTATGGTTAACATTTTTAGTAATGTAATAAATCACAATTATGTACTATCTTAGTAATGAGAGAAACACAGCATCATTACTTTAAAATTCCTGCAAAAAATGCAAAAACTAAATTTAGCCATGACTAAAAAGTAGGAAAACCCACACCAAGAGACAGTTTTCAAAATTCTGTTAGTCTATTATCCTCAAAAAAAAAATCAAAGCTAGGAAGGTCAAAGACAGTTTCAGGAAGTGTAGAAGGTTAAAGGAGATTTGCTGAGGCAATAACTAATTCCAATGCATGTGTAGTCCTCATTGAATCTTTTTACTGTAATGGACAATCTTTTGATGTTAGTGCAACTGGAGGTAGCCTGATGATTAGATGTAGTGATCTGTCACAGTCTCTTTCTTGATCTTATGGGTTGTTTCATAGTTATGGAGGAAACTGTGCTTCACAGAATTTAGGAAATGATGCACCTTCTTTTACGGTATTTTGGAATGATGACGCGTCACATCTACAAATTGCTCTCAAATGGTTGGGGGAATAAAATGGTATAGTGCAATATTTTTCCACTTTTCTATGAGTTCAAAATTATCTTAAAATGAAAAAACTTTCAGTACTGATCAAAAAAGAAGACAAAACAAAAATTTCATGTGATTATTTCAATAGAGAAGTAATCGAATAAAACTGAAAATGAATTTAAAAGGTAATAGCAAACTTGAAAACGTCAAGTTTGTATCCTGATAAAAAGTATACGAATATCAATATAATATGAAACATGTTTTTAGCTTATTAAATATATCTTGGTAAAAACTGACAGGCTCCAAGGCAGAGTGGCACAGAGCTGATGAGCAACAGTGCGTACCAGCAGAAGACAGCAAAAACAGTGTGTGTGAGAGAGAGAGAAAGAAGAGAGAAGAGAGAGGAGAGCAACAGAGGGAGAGAGAAGAGGAAAAAGACAGACACAGAATGATAGACATAGAGACAGAAAAAGGAGGAGGGAAAGAAGAAGAAGCATAAAAAGAAAATAAGAAAAGAAAGACAAGGTGAAGGAGAAGGAGAAAGAGAAGGAGGAAGAGACAGACAGGAGAGACTCTTTCTATCCCTTATCTTGTATGCAGGCATTCACACTCCTAGTCCCAGGACTGGACCATGAGTCAGTCTTAAACTCTAGATTGAGCTATCTCTGAAAAGCCTGCATCCTATGACTGTATGAGACTTTTGGTTCACATCTAGACACAAACAATAACAGTGACCTTACAAGTTTTATAGTAAGGTCGAAGACAATGATGTGTTCAGACAATGCTCAGGAAGGGCAAAGTTACATTTCTGATGCCACAGTTTATTATTAGACTTCAGTACTAAAGACTGTTTTAGTCGCACATGGTAGAAAAATAGACCAAGCAGGAAAACAAAAGGGTCAGAGATATCAAAAGCACGCAGTTACGAGATATGAGGTAAAGGTATGCTTCAGAAGATGAGGGAAAAGATAGGTCTTTAATAAGTGTTGGAAAACATTATTATGAACTGCATCCCACACTGTATGAAAAAATAAATTTTAGATGTTTTTCATGTGTGAAGGTAAAATTTTTTGATGTGCAATAAAAATAAATACTAGAGAAAATTAAGATAATATTTTCAATATAGTGCATTTAGAACTTACTCTCATCCAAATACAACATTAATATGATCAGGAACTTTATATATGGGTATGTACACAAGGAAACCAAATAGACAATAAGGCAACAGATTTTAAAAGGCTGAAAAGACAGCCACGATGAAATGATTATTTCATCAAGTGAAAATGAGGGCGCGGTCATTCCCTCAAAGGATTTAGAAACATCAATTCAGGTGGTTCATTAATTTGGAGATTTCATTTGGAAAATTCTTTCTGCTTATTGAATAAAATATACAAACACCGTACATTCAGAAATTTTATGTTTAGGTAAATGCAGCAGGGCAGTATCCATCTTAATTCATTGATAAGAACATAGCTGTGTGTGCTCTTAAGAGGTAAAATGATTGAAAGTGGTGGGACACTGGTGTGTGAGCTTGTACCACAGGGTATTGCTGTGTCTGATCTTCTCTCTTTCTCTCTCTCCTTCCCACTCTTCCTCTCTCCCTCCCTCTCTCCTTTCAAAAATCCCATGGGTCGAGTAGCTATTTTCTCCTTGCCCTCCACTGTGTCATTTCTGCTGTGTCGTCACCTATCTAAGCATGGACTGGATCCTCAAACGCTGAGCTGAAATATTCCTCTCCTTCGTTGGGTTGCATGTGTCAAATATTTTGTCCCCCTGGTAGGATCTGCAATATCAGGGTCATTGAAGGCAGATATTTCGACTTTAATACTCTTGGGTTGAGTGACCTGTTATGGGCATTTGGAGAGCTCTGTTTTCTGACATGAGTATAGACTACACTGTCTAAAAAATAATTTTTCAACATTAGTGCTTGCTTTTTGTACTTCAAAAGTATTTAAACAACAAGATATAAGTAGATTTTTTTTATTTGCACAAGATATCAAAAAAGAAAGAATTCAATTTCAGTCATTAGTATTATGGTCATTTGCTCTGTCAAGTCCTAGGAGTGGCAGAAATGAAAGACAATGACAGTCACTGCATCCTGTGCCCTACACAAAAGGGCTCAGATTCCCAACAGAAATCCTTCACGTCCATTTATATATAAGAAGACCAAGAGTACCATTGAGTCATAAAAAGTTCAAATCTGAAATTCAGACAATGAAGATTGTTAAATAGAAATATTCAAATAGCCTGAATTTGGTAATGCCAATTAATCATGCAATAAGGAAAAGTGATTTTCCCTGTCTTATTAGTTCACTTTCTTAATATTCTAAAGGTGTTGAATGCATGCTGGAAAATTTGATAAGTGTTGGATTTTGTAAGTTACTATTTGATTTCTTCAATATCCAAACTCATTATAATTTGGTAAAATCATTAACACAACGTAAAACATAATGAGGAAAATGTAGAAAAGAATGCTTTCCAGACATTGCTGTAAATGTGATGCATGGTTTAATCATAATTTTGAATAACATATATATTTTCATATTTCTGCTTAAATATTTTCACATCATGAGCATAACATTTTTAATTTTGAATATGCTGGGTGACATATCTTGTGAGAAAAATGGTAATAATTTTCTTTAGAAATCTTTTAGAATTTCTTAATTCATAGAGTGAAATGAAATCTTTATCATCAAAATTACTTTTCCACAATATCAGAATACTTGTAGGCAGGTTTTTTTGCTTTATAATGAAGCATTTTCTCAAGAACAAGAGTACAAACAACTCAGTTAAAAATGAGCAATAATCTGAACAGAAAAGAAAATTATAAATAGTAAACAAGTAGATGAAAAGATGTTAATTATCATATGATACTGAAAAATTACAAGTTATCACAATGAGATACTAGTACAGATCTGGTACTATGTAAAACACTGAAAACATCAAATATTGACAAAGATGAAAAACAATGGAAATACTGCTTTTCCTGGTGGTAATGCAAAATAGTGCAGCTACTTTGAAGACTGTAGTGGTTTCACACAAAAGTAAACATATGTTGCAACCTGGCAACTGTTTTCTTAATATGTATCAAAAGAAACTGAAAATGTATGTCCATATCAAATCCTGTGCATAAAGGTTTACAGAATATATTCCCAATTGCCTAAAATTGGAACCAATTACAATGTCCTACATTTATTTTTTAGCACTAAAAAGAAATTAACTATCAAGATAAGAAAAATCATGGAAGTCATCTGAATGCATGTTGGTACATGAAAGAAGCCAGTCCAAAAAGACTGCATACTTTTGATGCTAATTGTGTAACATCTGAAAATGATAAAACTAGCCAACCATATGTTTAAGGGTTGACCATAAGTTTTAGCGAAAGAAAATAATAAATAACTGAAGAAAGGGACGATTTTAAGTTAAGGAAAAAAGTATACTTCATGACACTGTAATACTATGGACATATTATTATGTAATTTCTGTTCAATAGAACATGCAACAGAATGCAAATTCTATATTTCAGCTAATCGAAATGTATCACTGTTTCTCCTAATGCAATATATATCCGACAGTAATGTCAATAAGACAGAAAGTGGAAGTGGAAAATATACAGGAATTCTCTTTACTTTCTGCTCACATTTTCTGGATATTTGAAACTAAAAAGCACTGTGTACTTTTTTTCAAGAGTAATTTGTTATCAGAATTCTGACATACTGTTCAGCTGTTCTCAGATGAAGACATGTTGTCTCTCAGATCATATTTTCACGCCTGCTTTGTCTATTAGGTCATATTTTCATGGTCCTTAAAAAGACCATATTCTTGTATACTGTATCACATAAAAGTGCACAAACATCTTAATACTAGAACATTGCGGATTTTCAGCCATAAAATACTTCTTAATCAGAATTTGATCCACAAAGCAAATGGCACTCATACCTCAGAGTGCTACTTTTATGGTGTAAATAACAAGACCTTAAGACTAGTATTAAGAGTGTGATTCCCAATATAGCAATGTTCAGAGGTGGAGTCAAAAGAGACAACTGGATTAATGGATTGAAATTGAGAGACAAAATAAATTCTTTCTCTTTTGAACTGTGCATGTCAATACTTTGTGCCAGTGACAGCAAATGAATATATCTTCCATTACATTTGTTTACATTTAGTGGTAGCCCTTAAGGAAAAACTTTTCTGATTTTGAAGACTGAGGATTTTACTTTTGCTGATTTTTGGAATGAACACAAATAGATTCACACTAATAGATTTCTTTTGGTCCATGTTTTAAAGGTTCATAAATTTTACTATTTGTGTTTCTTCTGCTATATATAACTTTAACAGAAAGCATAAGAAAATTTATTTATTTTATTCTTGCAAGTCATTTTTATTTGATTTTTAATGATTATGAATACTGAGCTTAAAATCTTTTACATGTTTCCTGGAATGCAGATATAGGTATCAAAAATATTGCATTTAAAGGTTGATGTCCTAGAAGTTGACAATAAAAGAATAGTTTCCAGAGACCGTAGAACAGACAGCAGGAAGAAGTATGCTGTTGTAGTGTAGGATGACTATAAGTAACAATGATGTACTGTAGTACATTTTTTCAAAAAAGATAGAAAAAGGGCTTTGAAAAATTTTTTCTATAACAAAAACATGTTTGATGAATAAGATATGTTTAATCTGATTTAAACATTATTCAAAGTATACAGGTATCAAAACATCATGTTTCCCCATTAATATGTATAGTTTTATGTTTCTTAGTTTCAGCTAAAAATAAATTTAATCATAAAATGACTCCTCAAATCTCGATGATGAATAGCATTAGTTTTTCTATGCATTTTTGAACGGACTATGATTAGGTTAACATAATCTGGCTTTCGCTAAATTGTAGAACCCAGCTTTTTTACAAGTGACTCTTACCTTCCTTAGAATGGGAGTTCAATGTGAAACATGGACGTTCTCTATGTAAAACATAATAAAACAGCAGAGAAATCACAGATAAGCAGGCAAATATCTGCATTCAAATTATGCCATCACTTGTGTTAATAAGCTGAATCTAGAATGTTCCAGAAGTCATTCGTGCCTCAGTGTGCTGTCAGGCAGTGGACCCTGCCGGAAGACTTGTATCCCTCCCAGCTTGCCTGCGGAGGGAGTGTATCCTTCCCTGGTTCTTGGCTTCTCTCTGTTTTCTGGCTGCCACTAGGTGAGCAGGATTTTGCTTCCCTCAGCCCTTGCCCTTCCACCTTGGCCTCTTACTCACAGTCAGCTGAGTACAGACTGAATCCTCTTAACAGTGAGAGGACTGAAACCTCCACTCCATTGTGTGTTTGAGGATTTGGTCCAACGATGAGAAGGCTGACAACTGAAAGCCCGGGCTGCTCCCAAGAACATGAGATGCTAATGGACACTGACACCAGTAAGCTAAGAAATACTGATCTTGGTAACCACTTTTAAAGGGGAAACAAAAGAAAAGCCTTCCTTAAAGGTGAGAGAAGAAAGCAACTTTTCTGTTGAAAAGTATCATTTTTGTTGAAATACACACACCATTATCAACTATTTGTTTTGGTACATAATACTGTATAGTAAAACATTCACACCCATTTGTTTGTGTATGGACTGTGGCTGATTTGACACTACAATGGCAGAAATGAGTGCTGAGACAGATCATAAGACTCAAAAATCCAAAATATATATTTTAAAATTAAGTTTATTGGTACAACTTAAACATACATAATAATCATATTCATTATAGGGAAATGGTAACTGTAAATGATGCATCCTGATCCCCAATTCCTCTTTCCTCCCCAATTCCCTTTTCTCCCTTCAAACTCTCTTTTCCTCCTTATTTACTAAGCTTTGTTTCCATTTCATCCTTCTTTTATCCTTTTTTTCTTTTCCTTCCCTCACACTTCACAGTTCCCCTTCCTTTAGAGTAATTTCTTCTCATTTCACAATATTTATTGCACACTTTGGTCCTTATCTACACTTTTTGTTTCTCACACAAGAGAAACAATTTACATATGTGTGACCAATTTATTTCATTTAAGGTTATGGTTTCAAGGTGAATCAATTTACGTAGAAATAGCTCAAGTTTATCCTTTATGGTTGAGTAGTATTTCATTGTATATTTAAAAAATCTTTTTTTAAATCCATTCCTCAGTTAAAGGGCATTTGGGTTGTTCTCAAGATTTACCTATTAAAAACTGTGCTGCTACAAACATGGGTGTATATGTATCTATGTGGTATGAAGTTTTTCATTCTTCTGGAAAGATACCAGAAGGGGAATAGTTGAGTCAAATGATTCATCTAATTCTAGGAATCACCACACTGATTTCCACAGTGGTTGTGCCAGTCTACATTCTGACCCACAGTGAAGAAGTATTCCATTTCCCCACACTTCTGCCAGCATTTGTTATTGGTTGATTTCTAGATAAGAGGCATTTTTTCTGAGTTTTATAGACCTTTGATGCAAATATCCACACAATGAATATTTCTTTGCACTTCCTTGCGGTGCCCTTCACAGCACCGCTGCTTTCCCTCTTGCTTGTGAATATCCTGGCTCTGACTGAGCACTGAATTTGTACCTTTACCCATTGTATTAATTTGCATCTCGCAAATGACTGAACTTTTTAAAATGTCCTTATTTGCCATTTGTTGAGTCTCTAGCCCTACACACAATGTTTGCTTTCCCTGGTCTGATGATTACACAAACAGGCATTTTGTTGAGTTATATGCCTATATCTAGTAATGTTATTGATGAGTCTACTGTTTTTGTTGTTGTTGTTTTTGTCTTTTTGAAACAGGTTCTTGCTATGCAGTTTAGGCTGGTCTTGAGCTCACTTTGCAGCTCAGGCTGGTCTCGAACTTGTAGCAATCTTCCTGTCACAGCCTCCTGCTGAGTGCTGGGATTACAGACATGTGCCACCATGCCTGGCAGTCTATCAGTTTTTCACACTCATCATTTTATCTCCAGCTTTAATAACTGCACTTTTAAATTGTACAGCTTTCTCAGGTTCATTGATTTATTACTGTGTATGGCCATACATACTGCTCTTTCCGTTTACTAATACGTTTAAACTTTAGATTCTTTTGTATTTAATCTTTTATGCTACTCCTGTTATATAACTCATTTTCTGTATATTAGAACCTGACAAGCAAATATTGTTATATGTTTACAATTCAAATTAATTTCTGCTTTTAAACAACATTTTTTGAATGTACATGTTTTTGTCTCAACGAGTTTCCTTCTGCATAAATATATCATAATAGCATAGTAGCATAATTTAAAGAAATAAATTCTCACTATTTGTCTAGAAGCTTTATCTTTATGTTCTTCAAGATTAAGGTTACTATGTCTATTTGATAGTATAATATGGACATTTGTCAATGAGTGCAATTCTAGATTGATTTTATTCATAATCTGTGTATTACATATCATATTTTCTCCCAGCCCCATTTGCTTAAATTCAGGAGTTTGAGCGTCAGCCTCATTGTTTCAATTTGTAGGTAACATATTTGTTAAGCAACACAGTAATTCTCTGGCTTAGGAATGTGAAAGACAGATTTGTTCTTAAGTCAGAAAAAGTGAGTTTTATAGACCTTTGATGCAAATATCCACACAATGAATATTTCTTTGCACTTCCTTGCGGTGCCCTTCACAGCACCGCTGCTTTCCCTCTTGCTTGTGAATATCCTGGCTCTGACTGAGCACTGTTCCTCTGTGGACGGACTATCACACTGCACAGCAAGCACATAGCAGCACAGTGGTGACAATGCTTGGTAGACACATGAGCTACTTCCGGGGTTTGTTTTCCTCTACAAATGTTCATAATTCCAGGTCCGCTTGTAGCAGGGGAAGTTTGCAGCTTGAATGTCTGCAAGTCAGATACTTACTGCAGAAATGCAGATTTGCATGACCTGTGGGCAAGAATTTGTACCTTTACCCATTCCGCTATTTAGATGCGTAATTACCACAGAAGAGATTCCTCTCACCTCCACACATCCGCCTAAGTTCCTTTATCTTTTGCTCTTTCCTTCCCATGAGACTGCACTAAACACTTGTGACTAATCATTGACAGTCGCACACATGAATAAGCAAAACTCACAATGCAGGTGAGCAGTAAAAAAGTAAAATTTATGATGAAATAAAGTTTATTAAGTAATAAATCTTATACAAAACTTGAGAATAAGGTTTCATCACATTTGACAACATATAAAATAATAGAAGAATTTTCTATGAACTACCACATAATCTAGTTAATACTTGCTAAACAAAATGACACACTGAATCTTACTTTTTAGTTTTTATTTATTTGATGTTTTTGAAGGCATTTGATAATTTTTCATGGAAAACATTGGGCTCTAGCAAAACAACAATTATGGTTAATAGGCTAAGAAACAGCAGAAATTCCTCAGTAGAAGCCATAGGACCAGTATCTTCCACTGCACAGGGGATGGTAACAGCTCTAACCAAAGCCACCACAGCCACAGCCATAGCCACAGCCCAGGCCACCATGGCCATAAGCCAGGCTACCATAGTAGTTGCTGTAGTAGCACATGGTGTCGAGTGGACCGTTCCGTTGAGGATCTGGAAGTGGGTGTCTTGTGTCTGGATGTCCCTGTCTGCAAGGGCCTTTATAGCTCGTGGTGGGAGGGGAAACCACAGGAACTGTAGCATCCTATTATCTCACTAATGAGCTTCAGATAACGTCATCCATGTGCTTATTTATTGAGAAAATAAGCCTTTCACAGTTGAGATAATGTTGCTCCTTTGTAAGATTCCATCATGTAATTATGGGCCTGGAAAATGAAACTCTTGTTCTATTTACAAAAGTCTGGTTCTTTCTACCTTCAGTGCATGTTGTACAGAGAACCTGAGTGATTACGTGTTATGTTGCACATTGCACATCATTTTTATTTTTTTATTTTGTTTCCATTCCTCCACACAGAGAGGCTTTCTCTCTCTCTCTCTCTTCCCCTCCCTCTTATTTCTTAACTCTTGCTTATGAGAAATAAACTGGCTATTGATTATCATTGCTAGCTTTGTGGTGATTTGCAGTTAAATGTGTATGCAGTGGATATTTAATGAGAATTTATTCCTTGATAATGTCTTCAAACTTTGTATAAACTAAGTGAACATTTTATGAACAAAAACTTTGTGTATTTTATTCTTCTTTTTGCTACCTACACAAATGTTTTGTAGGTGTGATTGTGCAACACCATGGTAAATTGAATGCTCATTCTCAAATCTTACTTTTGTTTTTTTTTAAATCAAGGTTCACTTTTGAATGTGGCCAAGCCCAAGGGCAAAGGTATAGAAACATTATTTTCTCCGCAGACAGATTAGAAGAACTGACATTGGTAACCATACTAAAGGAGCAGGAAACATGTAATATTGTATTAATATTCTAACAATATAATGCATTATGATATCCTAACTTACATTCTTTTCCAGTTTTCTTTGATAAATGGCATTTTATAGGAAAACATTCATAACCTTTGTTTATTCAGTGTCTGGGATCCCTTGACATAATCATAGCAGAACTGATCCTAAGACACTGACCTACAAAATTCTAAATACTGACTGTTACGGCACATTTATTCTGATTGACTATCTCTTGTTCAATGTGTGTGCTTTCTCATGACTGATTTGAAAGAATAGTCATATCGGTTGGATAAATACCTAGAATCAGTAGTTCTGGAGCATAGATGAGACATATGACTTTTACAAAATTCAGCTTATTAATTCCAGTTGTTCCAGCATCCCCTTAATTTGTATCTGTCTTTTCTAGCTTCACCGACTTATGACATAGTATGTTGTAGTATGTGATTCTTTCTTCTTTTTCTGGTAAGCTTAATGCCTTGAAGTTAGATATTTTTGTAAACATTCTTCTTTATGATACTCATGTCCCTGTGTCATTTTCTTCATATAAATACTTCAAGAGAAATTATTACCACATGTACATGGTAAACATTTATTTTTTTTTCAATTAATTTCACTGGGCTTTGAATACCTATGTCTGAGCCATTTTTCTTCTGAAATAAAATTACCATATCTTATTGTAAATAACTGAAAAAACACATTTTCAGTATTTTGCTTATAAATTTATTTAGTTTTTACTTTTAAGATAGCATGTGATATTATTATTGGTATATTTTTATATGGACAATTTTAATTGTATAAATTTGTAGATTGATTGCTATTCCTAATCTGTCTTTAATATATCATTATATTTTCTTCCAGCCCCTGTCTTTTTGTATTTTTATTGTGAACCTTATTGTTTTTCTTTTTATGTGACATATTTGTTCTATCTAAAGAGATTTGGAGTTAATTTTCAGTTACTGAGTTACGCCTGCATGTAATTAATTGGCATTCTGAATTTTGTTAGTGAATAGCTTTTAGAACTTTTGAATAGATGTCTTTAAACAGTTTTGATAAAAATACACGATGCTTTTCTGCTCAAGAATGATTTCTGTTTTATTTTTCTCCCTCTACATGTGTGGGGCTAAAGCAAGGCCAGCCCTGAAATTATGGAGCCCAAAACAAGCCAGGTAAACAAACTGTTCCAGCTCCAAGAAGGCAAGGGGCCCAGGCCAGCCAGGCAAACAAGCTGCTAGGCTGTGGCGTTGAAATTGACATCTTCCTATTGAGAGTATAAATAAATTTGTGACAGTGGTTGAGGAGCCCTTTTCCTCCCATCAGGAGAGTAAAGGTGCCACATGATCCCAGGTTTTGTCTCTTTTTTACTTTCTCATCCTCTCCTGGTCCTTCACCCCAAGAACCTCATGAGCTGCATGAGTCACAGCAGTCACGAGATGGGGCTTAGGTAAAGCCTGGTCATAGAGATGTGACCTGGAAGGGCTCATCTCTCTCCCTAGCTTCCTTGTCCTCTGTCCCCTGTCCCTGGCTGCCAGGATGAATACCTCATTCCTTACCTCAGCCTTTTCACCATGCCATTTTCATGTGGAAGCCAACCTACTATGAGCCAATGTAAATCTCTCTTCCTTTATGGTGAAGGTGTTAGGAATTTTATGGCATAATGAGAAAAGAGACTACGAAAATACCTCTACTCATTCTCTATGTAGAATATTCTTTTAAAAATGAGAAATGTGACTTAAACGTAAAGGTCCTGTTGAAGTAATCCACTAGGGTTGCCAATCACGCTAAGAATCCTGATAAGTTTAAATGATCTGATGTGAATGCCAATGTCATTGGACAGGAACCATTCAAAAGTCATGGATGAAGAGCAGAAGAATACAGAAATCATAGCTGCTATTCAAAGACATGTATAGGAGTAAATGTGTATGATTTGTGAGAAAGAACTGATATTTTTACTTTCAGTTAATACCTCAAATTACAGCAAAAATTACCCTCATTTTTGTTCTCATACATGTACATGGTAAACACAAAAAAAGTACAAATGTGACTGATCACATATAATTATACAAATATGTGAGCAAAACTCATAATGTAAAGCAACAATAAAGCAATATCGATGGTGAAATAGATTTTATTTAAAAATATATCTGTTTATACCAAAATTCAGAGAAAAAATTGATTACACTTTGCATAGAATTATTGAAATAGTACAGAAATTTTTCTAAAAATGACACCATTGTACAATTGATACTGATCAATCAAAATGCCAAGTTGTGTATTTTGTGTCATCCATAGCTTTTTTTTATTGCAAAAACAGGCCCTCATAAGTGAAGTAATTTTGTTCCAGTGTAAGGAATTCATGATCTAATTACAAGGCTTTTAAATCAAAGTCTTCTTGTATTTTCATGGCTTCAGTTTATGCTACATTTAATTAATTGTGTACATATGATGTGAGTACATGCTATGTTGTAAAGTATTAAAATAGATTGCATAGGCTTTTTGTGGTCTATTTTTTCCATTCCTTCACAGTGAATAGTTTTTCTTTGTTTTCTTCTCTCCTTCTTCTCCTGTCCTTCTAGAAATGTGATGTCAGTAGCAACTTATTTCTTGACTCTTGCTGATGACAAATGAGCTGGTTTCTGCTGGCTGTTATTGCTAATTTCATGGGTGGTTGCTATCACGTATCACACAGTGAGCTTTCAGCATGAACTTATACCTTAAGTGTGTGTTTTCAAGCTTTCCAGAAATAAGTGTCTATTTTATGAACATAAACTGTGTGTTCTATGATGCCCTCTGTCATTCCATATAATCATAAATAAACGTAAGTGTAATTGTGAAACACAGCATGTAAGTGTTAATAGTGAGATGTTGTATCCTCAATCCTTACTTTTTTAAAGTGATGTTTACTCCAACACTGCCGATCCCAATCCCAAAAGTCAGGGCGCTGAAACACACTCTGCCCATAGTGAGCTCAGAACAAGTGACAGTGGGAGCCACACTAAAAAGGAAAGAACACACACAGTCATCCACTGACGGTGAGGGGAACAAAAGAATAATTCTGCTGTATTATATCCTAACAGGGTTACATGAGTTCTTACCCATTATTTGTTTTGGGAAATAACATTTTATGGGAAAAATTCACATCACTTTCTTTACCCAAAGTCTGTGGCTGCTTTGACACCACAGTGATAGAACTGAGTGTTGAGTCTTAGATAGTAAAGTCTCTAAAACGCAAAACATTGGCTTTATATTCCTGCACAGTTCTGAGTGCTTTACGCCCCACTGTTCTGTAAGAACACTTGCATTGCTTAGGTGCACACACAGGACCATTGCTGCTGGGTCTTTCCCACTTTCCCCAAATCGGAAGTTTTACCCCTCATTGTTCCACTATCATTGACTTTTGTATTTTCTGACTCCTCCGGGTTCAATGACTTATGACTTATGACATTTTTCTACCTTGTTTCTCTGGTAAGCTTAAAGCCTTAGAGCTATGTATTTTTGTGCACAGAATTTTGCACTCTTGAAATGCATCTTATTTTCTGCATATTAAAAGCTCGACAGGGATTATCACTGTCAAATCAACATGATTCATAATTATTTTTATTCCAATAGTTTTGAATGCTTTTCTCTCCTTCATTTTCTGTCTTCTAAAGGAATCTATCATTGATGAGAATAATCAAAAAATGAGTTCACTATTTGCTTTTTGACTTTTATTTTCCTTGCACCTAAGAAAATACATTTTTTACTCTATTTTATTATATGGGCAATTACAATTGTGTAAAATTCTAGACCAAAAGTTATTCATACTCACTCATATCTCCAGCTATGGTTTGCTAGGTCTGAGGGGGGAGCAGCACACAAAATTCTGCTGATTTTATTTCTGCTGAAAACTGCTTCATTGCCTCTTGGAATTAACAAAGTTGAAATTTCCATCAGCTTTGCCAAAATATCTCCATTTTTACCACATTTGTACCTTGAATCCTTACTTTTTCTATTTGCATTTTATTTCATTGTATGATGTCAATTTGAAGTTCCTGAGTGGAACCAAATCTCTTTTAGAATGGAGACAATTTTAATCTGGTGAAAATCTGCATTCGTGAACAAATACACCAGATAAACACCAGGGTATTAGAAAAAAATTAAAACGTGAGGTTAATTTGTAAGCAAACATCTCCTGATTTTTGAAGGAATTATTCCTGCTGTGTACAATAATGCCTCATTTTCTAAAGGGTTAGATTAAATTGGTATATTTTAAGCCACTATTGAGAGCCACATTTGTAAGCCAGAAAGTCATTATGATTACTGATGTTTAAAATGTAACATGTGCTATGGTTCAGATCTGTTTTGTCCTCAAAACAATCAATCATGAGAGGCAGGAGTTTTGAATATGAGCGTGCTGTCCTCATTGGCGTGTCTACCCAGTGATGTTACAGTGACGGAGTGGGTTGTTAGGACGTGGGGTCTTTTAAAGGGTTGGTCACTGTACGGCACATCTCCCTTCCTGGTTCCTCTTTCCTTGTTTGCTTCTTGAGTGCATAACACCAACAGGCTACACTCTACCCAGAGCTTTCACCATGGCATTTCTGCCTGGGAGTCAGCCAAGGGTGTATCAACACAAACTTCTCCTATTATGTGGTCCATATCAGGTCACAACTAAATGATACATGTCTGAGACATCACCAATAAACATCCTCTAGGCAGAATATTTTTTAAAATAAGAAGCATTTTAAAATAATAACTGAGATAGACCAAGCTCTGATATTTTTCTCTTCATTTTACCCCTCCACTCGCCCTACCTTCTTTTCTCTATCTTAATAGCTTTCTGTCCACAATAAACAAACACACAGATGTGACAAATTGCACACAAACATCAAAATGTATGAGTAAAACTCATAATATAGTAGGCACTAGTAGCAATAGTTATGGTGAAATAGTTTATGTAATAACAAATTCGTTTACACATAACTTGAGGGTCTAATTGAATTATATTTTACATAGCATTATAAAAGTAATATAAAAACTATTCTCTGACCTATCCCATTATTTAATAGATACTGATGGGTCAAAAAACCAGGTTACATATTTTTGTTTTTCTTATATTGTAAAATGTTGTTGGTTTTCTAAAGTTATTTAAAATTTATCATGTGAAGAAAATTGAAGATTGTTCCAGTGCATCAGCAGGTTATAACCAATAGGCTAATAAGTTGTGGAAATTCCTCAGTAGAAGCTACAGGACCAGTATCTTCTACAGCACAGTGGGTGGCAACAGTGGTAACCATAGCCACCAGAGCCACCATGGCCACAGCCACAGCCACAGCCACAGCCACAGCCCAGGCCACTGTAGCAGCTGCCGTAGTAGCACATGGTGTCAGGAGTAGACTGTTCTGTTGAGGATCAGGAAACAGGTATCTTGGTCTGGATGTTGATGTGTGAAGGGGCCTTTTATACCTCCTTGGTGGTGAGCTAAGAAACCACAGGAAGTGCAACATCCTACTATCTGACCAGTGAGCTTCAGACAGTGTCATGAAGATCGTTACTAATTGCAAAAACAAGTCCCTCGTAACTGAAATCAATTGGTTCCCATGCCAGGAATCCATCATCCAATTATGGTCCTTAAAAAAGAAACTTAAGCTCTGTTTACAAGCTTCTGGTTCATTCTATATTTGGTTAAC
Organism: Hydrochoerus hydrochaeris; assembly: GCA_004027455.1. Taxonomy (NCBI): domain Eukaryota; kingdom Metazoa; phylum Chordata; class Mammalia; order Rodentia; family Hydrochaeridae; genus Hydrochoerus; species Hydrochoerus hydrochaeris. Next base: position 78,437 of record PVLA01007518.1, on the reverse strand, counting down.
TATGCACATGATTACAAGTTATGGTACAAATCTTGAAAACAGGTAACACATTTCTATTTTTTTTGTTTCCATTCCTCTACTGGTACTAGTTTTTCCTTTCTTTTCCCTCCTTCCTTCCTTCCATACTTTTGTGCTTCCTTTCTTTCCTCCCTTCAGCCTTCCATTCTTCTTTCTTTACGCCTTATACTTTCAGAAACTCTTATCTCTCACAACGTACTTCTTGATTCTTACTCATAATAAATGAATGAGGTATGGGCTATTATTGCTAATTTGGGGGTAGATACTATTATATGTGTGTGCAGTGGAAGTTTAATCTGAAGTTATTGCTTGAGGAAATGATTTCAAACTTCCAAACATAAGTAACTATTTTATAAGTAGTAACTCTTTATCTATATTTTTGAGCTATTATATTTTTTTAATGGAATGTCTTTGTCACCCCATTAAATGCACTGTAGATATAATCATGAAACTCTTTGGTGCAGTTGGACACTCCACCCACAACTATTACTTATGTTTTTAAAAATCAATATTTGCCTTTGAATAGACCAGGGTCACACATGTCTGCCATGTTCACAGTGAGCTCTGTGAACAAGTGGCATTATTACCCATACTCATAGGAGAAGTAACATTTAGCACTGCATTAATAGTGAGAAAGGAAAGATTAACTCCTGCTATTTAATATCCTAATTTAGGATTGCACAAACTCTTGTAAGTTGTTTGGGGCATGATTCTGTTTAGGGAAGCCTTCATCTCCATTCATTTCCTTGTGGAAATGAGGTCTGTGGCTACTGTCACACCTAAATGCAGAATTGGTGTTGAGATACTGACAAGAAGCCTCCAAATTCCACAATATGGCCTTTTCATTGTTAAAAAGAATGTACACATTCCCCTACCTGAAATTTAAGAACACTTACATTGCTTGTGTACACATCACTTTTCCAAAAGTTAACTTTTTACCTCCAATTTTTCTATTACCCACCTTACTTGTATATTTTCTGACTTTCATAGATTCATTGACCTATGACAGCCTTTTGCAATATATTGTAGTATCTCTTCATTCCTAGAGAGGTTAGTGCCCTAAAACTATGCACTTTGTGCGCATCATCTTAGAGAGACTAAGGTACTTCACGTATCTCGTGAACTCTGTATATCATGTATCTCTGGAGCTTCATATATCTCATTTTCTGTATCTGAAAAACTTAAAAGCAATTGTAATTGTTATAAGCACATGACTAACATTTTCTTTTTTATTTCATTATGTTTTAATTTACTTTTTGCCTCAATCACTTCTCTTCTTCCTACTAAATCAATCACTTCTAATTTGCTGAATTTAGGGGTGGATATGAACTTCTGATGATTTTGCTTCTTTCAGCAGCCCCTTTGCCTGTCTCCTAGAATGCTGACATTTCAGCCTACTTTTTCAACATTTCTCCATGTTCCGCACACTGATCTTTCTATTCCTTACAACTTCTGTAAGCATTTCATTGTGCTTGATGTCTCAGTTGGAGTTTCTCAAGTGAAACAATTTCATTTAGGTTGGTGAAGCTTTCAACTGGAAAAAATATCAGCATTCATGAGTACATGCATTTAATAATAACCAGGCTTCTGAGTTAAAAAAAAATAGTAAAAGGCTAATGTTTATATGTTATGGAGCAAATATCTGATTGAGTTGAAAAGAATTATTCTTGCCAAGCAAAATGCATATATTATTTCCTAAATAGAGCAAATTGGTACACTGAGACTCTATGGTACTATGCTGGCATAAATTTCATTATTGTTGCTGACATTTTCAGCATGATACATTCTGCGATGGTTTAGGTCTGGAATGCCCCCCACAAATGCTCATGAACTCAGAGGCTGGGCTTTTGAAGAGTGCCTAGATCAGGACAGTGAAGTACCAGCAGTGTATTCAAACACTAATGTTTCAGCCTCTGTGTGTGTTGTTAGGAGGCAGGAAGGTTTATCTCCCTCCTGTGCTCCACCTTGTCTCTCTCTTTTTTTAAAAAAACAGGGTCTGCTTATGCTCTGAAGGCTGGCCTTGAACTCACTGTGTAGCCCAAGTGGTCAGATGGTCTTCCTGTCTCAGCCTCCCAAGTCCTGAGATTACAGACAAAGCAAAGAGGAATGTCTAAAACAGAACCTATAATCAATCTCTAGTCAGTATCTTTTTTGAAATATGAGAGACATTTTCCTGATAGAGCTCTAGTGGACATAATCTAACCACTCATGGCAAATTAGAAAAAGTATAGCAATACAAACAATTTTAAATGAATATACATATTATTGTAGAAAGACTTGTTTAAAAATTAGTTGAAATATAATTATATTAAAATATAGATGTAGCACATTAACAAGCAGAAATGGAGGTGATAGTAAAAGACAAATTTGTGAGATCTTTGAGAAAGAATTGATTTTTTACCCATTTTAGACCCCTAATTATCTCAAAAGAGCTTCATAACTCACTCCTACCAGTCTCCCTCACCATTTACCTAATTTTCTCTCTTTTTCTGTCACCAATAAAAAGTTACACATGTGTAACTAATATCATGCAAACATATAAGCAAAAAGCATAAGAGAACAATAACAAACAAATATGTAGTTTATTTAATAATATTGTTTTTATTTGAAAATTGAGAATCAAATTTGGTCATGTTCCACTGCATTACAAAGATAATACAGAAACTTTTACACATACTGTCACATTATCCAATTGATAACCAATGGATCAAATGGCATGTTGCCAGATTTTGTATTTTTAGATAATTTAGTATATAGTTGCTGTTTGTAGAAATTTAGAAGTTTATCAACAGACTATGAAGCTGTGAAAACTCCTCAGTAGAAGCCATAGGACCAGTATCTTCTGCAGCACAGGGGGCAGCAACAGCCATAACCGTAGCCACGGAAGCCACCATAGCCACAGCCCAGGCCGCCATAGTAGTTGCTGTAGTAGCACATGGTGTCAGGAGTGGACCGTTCTGTTGAGGATCTGGAAGTGGGTGTCTTGTGTCTGGATGTCCCTGTCTGCAAGGACCTTTTTATACCTCCTTGGTGAAGGGCGGGGAAAACCACAGCAGGGCAGCATCATATTTTCTCACTAATGAGCTTCAGAGAGTGTCATGACTACATTTACTGACAAAATAATGTCCTCATAGCTGAGATATTTCTTCACCTATGTCAGGAATTCATAGTCTAATTATGGGCCTTTAAAACGAAATTCTGATTCTATTTTCAATTCTTTGGTTTGTTTTGTATTTAGTGAATTATGTACATATGGCCTGATTACATGGCATGATGCAAATCATGAAAATAGGTATCTCATCTTAATTTTGTTTCATTTCCATTCCTCTGTAGACACGTTTTGTCTTAACTTGCTTCCTCCCTGCCTCCCTCCCTCCCTCCCTGCCTCCCTTCCTCCTTCCTTTCCTCCTCCCTCCTTCCTTCCCTCTTCTCCTCCTCCACCTTTTCCTTTTCCTCTTCCCCTTCCTCTTCTTCTTCTCCCTCCTCTTTCTTTTCTTCATCTTTTTCTCCTTCTCCTTTTTCCTCCTCTTGTCTCTCTGTCTCTCTTTCTCTGTGTCTCTCTGTCTCTCTCTCTTTCCCATTTGTCAAGTCTTCTTCCAAGTATTTTATTTTAAATTTTATTTTAAAGAGGATAAAAACTAAACATAACAAAACAGAACAAAGCAGATCAGAAGAAAACAATGTAAGTGATGCAAATTTCAAAGCAAGACAACAGTATTGTCTATCATATTGTCTCTTGTTTTCTTCTAAATAATTGTCCATGTCTATCATATTGTCTCTTGTTTTCTTCTAAATAATTGTCCATGTCTTCACACACAATGAATTCACACACAACAAAATAGTATTAAACTTATCAGAACAGAATGATGAAGGCATTACAGGCCTTCAAAACCAGAAAATAGGGAAATCAATGACTGCCATAATGTCTCTTGTTCTCTTCAAAATAGCTGTCCTTACCTTCATGTATGTTGAGATTAAACAATACAAAACAGACTAAAACCACTCTGAACAAGGAATAATAATATTGCTGGATTTCGTATCATGACACTACACAGTCAGCACTGGGTACCATAGTGTCTATTTTTCTTCAAAGTAGCTGTTCATTTCATCACACATCATATAATCGATTCTCATAAACAGACAAGGAGTCTTGTAGAACCTCTGAAAGAACTTTGAGATATTATGATTCAGGATTTTCAAACCCTAATGTTACAGGCAAGACTTTGTCTTTATGGAATATAAAGCACTCTGTTTCTTCCACTTTTAAGAGCTCATCAAGAGAAGCCACTATCAGATGGTGCTCCTGCAGCATTTCCAGGTAGCAGGACACGGCTAGCTCGATCCTTGCTGAAGGCCGCACAGGGGTGATGAGCTGCATGTCTCGCACTTCTGGCTTTCTGCTTGTTCTGGGAATGGAGGCGATCTGTAACTTGATACCAGGATGATTATTCTGCCCCGCTTTGGTTATCTGTGGAGTGGCTGGAACCTGTTCCTGCTCTTCTGGAGGAAGACAGGCCTCTTCAGGTTCTGTCTTCTTGGCCAGCTCTGCATCGATCTGATACTAGTTGCAGAAACTAAAGAATCAGGGTCAGTTCCTTCTGCAGTTCTGTTTTGATCTTGCAAAATACTAAGAACAACTTCCTGCAACTCTTGAATTGGTTTTGCTCCGTTTTTAATGGCTTCTTCGTGGAGCCCAGTAACATCAAATGTGCCTTTTCTTGCCAGTAGCTTTGCTTTGCAGATCAAGAATTAAGCAAATTTTTCAGCTTCAGGAATGTTGGACAAAATGGTAAATATTTCATCAGAAAGTACATCCTCTTCAGTGAGCCTCAGCCATTCTGGCAGGGTGCTGTTAACCTTATTGGACAGCTCCAGTTGGGCTTTCTTTTCTTCCTCTTCTTCTTCAGTGCTTTTCCGGAATGAAGTATTCATTTCCTCTATTACTTTTCTTTTTGTGTTAAGTTCCACAGGAGCCATTTATAGATTTCCTCTCAGATTTCTACCATTCTTCTAACTGTTTCCTTTGATCCTCTGCTGCTGTCTTTTTAATAGTTGAAATAGCTTGGCTATCATTTGGGGCTCCTCTCCTGTTTTTGGTTGTGACACTAGCTTGAGTTTTGGGAGTTGTCTTGCTCAGGAAATGCTTCTGGGGAAGTCTTTTTCAACCTGGGGTCCACAGTCTGTGCTCTTTGTTGAAAGCTGTTGGTTCTGTTTGTCCTTATGCTAGGAGTCGTTGGAAGGACTGAATGAAAGTTACCAGCTTTTGAATTAGGCCTCTGGTTTACGGATTTTCACTTTTTCAGTACATGTGTCTGAGACCTAAAACAAGGTTGTGTGGACTTCTGGTCTTGCTTGCTGTTTGGATGTCTGCTGTTAGGTCCTCCCTGAAGCAAACTGGGGTATGTCCTAGATTTGGTGTGTTTTAATTTCTCTTCAGGAACAGTGTGTGACAGTACCTTAGTTTCTTTTGGTTGTTCATATTTACTCCTGTTAATCATCACATCCTTTATGTTCTTGACCACTGGCTTCTTTGATGCTTGGGTCCTATGAAGGGTCTGACTGAAGTGAGAGGGAACTGTCCTTGAGGGATTTTCTCTTCTTGCAAGATCTGCTCCTTTAGAGAGCTGCTGTAACTTTACTGGTAGAGTCCTTATTTGTGTTTTTTCAAACAAACTGTTTATTAACCCTGTCTTTCAGAACAGCCCGCCTCACCGAACTTTTGCCCAAAACCTGTTTAGGAGTCAAATGGCTCTTGGTTTGATTATAAGAGTTAGTCTTTGGCTTACATAATGCAGGATCTGGCTTCTCAAGTTCTGACAAAGTTTGAGGCAAGTTCTCTTTGTTCCGCTCTTTAAGAAAGCCACCCAAAGATTTGTTTTCCACATGGGTGTTACCCACTGAATCTGTACATTTTACATTTGCTGGACCTGTAACCTGCTGCTGTATAGATTTTTTTCCCTGTGCCTTAGGTGACCTCATGGGTTTTCTTGACAGATTTTCCTTAGTGGATGATCCAGCTTCATGTTGTGGGTGACTCTTGCTGTAAGGTTTACAGGTTGGGTTAGAGGAAGCACCTCTTGAAGTCAGACTTTTGCCCGCAAGTTTTGATGCCTCTAACTTTGGCTTTTGGGACCCTGTTACCATAGCTGGTTTGGACTGTAGTTTAATGTTGATGGGTCTTATAGCTTTGATAGGCAAAACAGCATGGTTGGTAACATCATTTTTGAGTTTAATGGTAGATTTAGAAGGTGGTGGATTTGGGCAATTATTCTTGGCTTTTAGATAAGGCTTGGTGTTTTGGTTCTTCAGTTTTCCTTGGCTGCTAGGTATTCCTGCAACTTTTTCTGCTGTTCCTCTGCAGCGGCAGCAGCAGCAGAGGGCCTTGGCCTCACCATGACTGCTCTGTGACTGTTTCTCTTTCCTTTTCCAAGTCTTGCTGTAAGCAAATTATTTCTTAACTTTTACTCATACCAAATTAGGTAGTTATTGGCTATTAATAGTTGTCTTAGTTACTTTTCTCATTTCTGAGACAAATTACCCAAAAATCAAAGTTAAAGGAGGAAAGATTTGTTTAGTTCACAGTTAAAGAAGTTTCAGTCCATAATCCGCTGGCCCAAAGGCTGGGTAGCACATGACAGAGGGGCAACAGTTCATGGCAAAAGCAACAAAAGAGAGCCAGACAAGCTTCTTTCTGTTCCTTATACTGTATCCTTTCTACCAAGATTAGGACTGTGCCAATCCTATCAGTAGATTCATCTAGAAATCACATGCCCTGAATCCTAGCACCCTCAACACACTTAATCCCAGCACTTCACTAGGAATCAACATGCACTCTAGATTCAGCCACGTCTGAAAAAGTGCTAGGATTGCACGAGGCTTTGGGGGAAATATAGACACAAACCATAACAATAGGAATTCCATGGGCAATTGCTACAATACATGCACACACTGGACATTTCACTGGAGCTTATTCCAGGGGTAAATAGCATCAAACTTTCCAGAAAATGAATGGTTATTTCATGAGCAGAGACTCCATTCAGTGTTTCTATACCTCTATTTGCCATCCTACAATGTAATGCAAGTGTGAAACTCTTCACAGTTACATGGGATGCTGTTTCTGCAAGCCACTTTTTATCTATTTTAAAAGCAGGGTTTACCTTTGGCAAAGAGCATGAACATGTACTCTGTTCACAGATCAGCAACAGAGACATTGGTAATCACACTCAAATTTGAAAAACTTGCAACAGTGAAAGGACAAAGAACAATTTCTGTTGTGTAATATCTTAATTCAGGTTATATACTCTTGTCCATTATTTGTTTCAGGAAATAATATTTTACAGGAAAAAATTCACATCCATTCATTTAGTGGTATCAGGTTGTTTGGACATCTCAGTGGCTGAATTGAATTTTGAGACATGGACTGCAATATCCAAAAGACCATTTCACCTGGCACCAAGCCTTTGCCTTCCTCTAACTGATGCGTGCAAACAGTGATCCTGGTTGTGCATACGCTTTAATCCAGCAGTGCTAGATCACAGAACCGATGTGTCACTTTGCCATAATTCAGCATTTTTCCTTCTGTTGTTTCCCTACCCACTAAGCTTTGTAACTTTACAGCTTTTTCAGCTTCTTTGACTTAAGACATCTGTTTCAGTACATGTGATTCTTTTCTAGTAAGCTTAAGGCCTTAGAGCTACATATTTTTGGCAAATTCTTTTATGACACTCTTGTTATGTTTCATATTTTCCTTATATATTAAAACATAAAAAGGAATTTTGGTTTTTATGTGCATAATTGACATTCATTTTTATTTTTTATTAACTTCATTATGTTTTGAATGTCCATGTTTCTGTCTCAATTTCTTTCCTTTCTCCTGAATAAATCTAATATTCTTTACTGTGACTAATTGAAAATAAATTTTTTTTTTTTTTGTACCGGAGATCAAACTCATGACCTTGTGCTTGCCAGGCAGGTGCTTATGCCACTGAGCTAAATCCCCGGCCCAATTTTTTTTTTTAAGAACTTTTATTTTTATTTTCTTTACTTGTAAGATAATTTATGTTGATAATATATGTTTGTTATATGAGTTATTTTGATTGTATGAAATTCTAAATAGGTGGCTGTTCATAATCCTTGCTTTTCCTTCAGCTGTCTTTTGTTTCTACAGAGTTTTGCTCACAGACCTATCATTTCTTTTTGCAAATAACATATTTGTTTTGTCTACCTAAAGTACGATTTTGGATTTGTGCTTTATTTTTGCCTACTGAGTTACGCCTAAATGTGATTTTAATTGGTACTCTGCCACTTAACGTTGAATAGCTTTGACAGTTTGATGACTGATGTCTTTCAAAGGTTTTGAAATAGCATACAATATTTTACCATTCCAAACGGTTTCTGCTTTATTTTCTTCTTCTGTTGAATTTCACATCCATTTGCAATTCCATGAGATCTGACACATCTTTTATATCCTTTTCAGTATTTTAAATTCCAATCTTTCACATATTACTTAAATTGGCAATATTTTATATTTCATTGAGTTCTTAACTGTATTGCTCACTTTTCTGAGAACTAGATTTTAAATTTGTTTCTATGACATATACATCCCTTAATTATCTTACATTTATTAATTAGGTCTATTCTAAAATTTCTTTTCTGCAAACTCCAATATGTTGTTCATGTTTTAGTTAGCTTTTATTATCTGTTTACCTTTTGTATAATTCCACAAGGTTTCAAATTCTTAACATTTTTATTAATATTATTTAGAACTAAAATAGCATAGATATTTTCATGGTTGCTCATTCCCTCTTAGAAAATGTAGAACTATCTGATTTGGGTTTGATGAGCTTTGCCTATAGTTTCAGTTGCTCTGGAGGCAGAAGTTTGGAGGACCACTTGAGCTCAGAAGTTTTAATGCATCCCAAACAGAATAAAAAGATCCATCTCTCTTGTGTGTATCTTCCTGACATTTTTGTCTTTGTCTATAGCATAAGAACCACACACATTTGACTAATCAGTCAGAAATACAGAGATATATAACTAATGTAATATAATGGAAAGCATTATCTGTGATGAAATAACTTACTTAAAAATACACACTTTGCATGAAAGTTAAGAGTAAAACTTAATCACATTTTACATAGCATTAAAATGGAATAGAATTGTTTGCAAATTACTATACAGTACCACTGATATTGATAAAATAGTGTGATGGATTTTATTTTTCATATTTTAGTGCGTACTTGGTGGTTTTTCCAGATATTTAGAAATTTCTCATGCTTAGAAATTGGAGATAATTTCAGTAACAAGGGCTGCATAGCTGTGGAAATTCCTCTTTAGAAATCATAGGACCAGAGCCTGGGCGTTTAGCTCAGTGGTGTAAGTGCCTGCCTGGCCAAGTGCAAGGTCGTGAGTTTGACCCCTGATAGAAAAATAATAATAATAATAATAAAAAGAAACCATAGGACCAGTATCTTCTACAGCACAGCGGGTGGCAATAGCCACCATAGCCATCATAACCTCAGCCATAGCCACATCCTAGGCCACCATAGCTGTAGTCCAGGCCACCAAAGTAGTTGTCATAGTGTCACATGTATCAGGAGTGGACCCATCAGTTGAGGAGCAGAGTAGATCATTAGTGTCCTTGTGTTACCATCTGCACATGGCCATGTGTGTGTCAGTCTTGGTAGCAGCATGAACTACAGGCACATGTCAACCTCATGCCTTAAGTTAATTTAGAACTATAAATATTGAGAATGTATAATTTATGAAGCATAAAGATGTCTTGATAATTAAGAATTATTTACTATTGTCATGATTTTCATCATAAAGTATATATCTTTAATAAGCAATGTCATTTTCATAATGCCAAATATGACATCTCCATTTTTTAATTCCTATGATTATTGTGCTCTTAGTTATCAGTATTTGTTATTATGCTTATCTTAAGAAAATATGTTTAAGATTTATGAAATGGTTTCTTCTTTTGAACATATGGGACCATGGATGAAAACATTCATGGAATTACAAAACTGGTAAAATTGCCTAGATTTTGAGTTGTAAACATTTGTTTTTCCTAGAAAAGAAACTGCAGTGATTATTAACTACTAAATAATCCTTTGTGTGTTCTTTCTTTCTTTTAATGGCATATTGTTTCAACTTGAAATTTGTTATTGCTCATTGTTCTTACCTTAATCCAGCTGAATTTAACCTTAACAATACAATTTTACTGTGAAGCTATTTATTTACTTTTCCTTACAGCATACCCATCTTTTGGGTAGATATATAATGTAGTTTATTTGTATGCCACACTCTTTGGAAACACTGTCCCACATTGGAATACTGATGGTAACTCAGCTGATATTCAAGTGCTGGTGAGAGGTCTTCCTAACTTTTCCATTTCTGGATCTAGCACTTCCTTGAGCTATTCAAATGCTCACTAGGCGTAGCACGAGGTGGCAGAAAACACATTCAAAACACTGGTCCTGCACTAGTCTGACTAGAGCCATCTCTTGAAGTCATTGTTGCTTTCTACAGAAGAAATTTCCAATTTATGTAAGGTTTGAGTATCTCTGTTAGCATATTAACACTCCATTTTCTTTTTTGCCATGAATATTCCACATTTAACAGTTGATATATCCATGCCTACATACCATAGACCCAGTGTTAGAAAAACGATTGTTTTGTAAAAAATTAAAATAAAATAAAATAAAATAAAATAAAATAATAAATAAAGGAACACAATGTGTTTGAATCCTGAAATACTGTATTTTCTATTGGCTACTAAGAACCATTTTCTCCTCTTTGCCTTTTTGTATTCCCCTTATAGGCACTTGTGTTTCCCATGTGATTTCCTAGGATGGTCTCCCATTAGATTCTATCAGAACATGGTACTGATACCATGTTCCTGGGAAAGAAATTGACCTAGAGGGCTGGCAGCCTCTGTATTATTCTATTTGGACAAACAAAAACATACATGCTTTTAGCAAAAGTTGGGGGCTAAAATATATTGTCTTGCATCAAACTGCTTCTATAATGCAGTCAGCTATAATTTTCAGTGCCAATTTGTTTTGGCTCTGGAAGCATTCTTTCTCTCCCAAAGTAACATTTAATAAAAGAAACTGTAGGGTTTATCTTCACTTTTGTTTCTTTGGCTTTTCTCATGGTTATACATGCATTTGTTTTGACATATTAAATCCCTTTATATTTAACTTACATAAAGTCATTCTACTACTTGAACAAATCTTGAAATTTCAATTACCAAAGCAGTCATATGCATAACGTGTCACATAGGAGGACCATAAAGGTGTATGTGCAAATTAATCCAACATAATATTTTATGATGTCAAAAGTCTATTTTTCTTGTTGCTAAGAAATCTTCTTTGAGGACAATCATGAAATGTATAATGTAGCAACGTATAATTTTATATTTTGTGAAATGTCTTTCAAAATAGGTCTGGAGATACAGCCCCATGGCAAAGTGCCTGCCTGGCAGGCATGAAGTCCTGACTTTGATCCCTGGTATGAAAAAATCTATCTATTTGTCTATCTATCTATCTATCTATCTATCTATCTATCAATCTATCTTTCTATCAATCTAGTAAAAGATTTCTTCCACCGAGAAAGTTGGCTCACAGATCTGCACTAAGAATATTGATGATCTTTCTTCATGCAATAGAAAAATAATAGAAAATAAATGTGCAATATCAGGGACCAATGAATACCGAAGTAATGTGGAACATGCACTGAAAATCGCAGGCCTCGGGAAACAGTAGTGTTAAAAGGGTGAGCACAAGGTGAGGTGTGCATAATGGTGTTGCATGTGAGTGTGGAGCCAGGACAGGGTGGTAGAGCGTTCATCAGTGCTGCTGTAGCAGAATGGAACCAGAGTGTTCCGTGACGGCTGTTTCTGGGCCAAGGTGTTGCAGTTATCATGAGGGAGTGTGAAGCAGACATGCCGTGCAAAGTGGCAGGTGCCCAGAGGAAGACTTGGGAGCTCTCATCGGGGTGAGAGGGAATCTATATACATGCAGGAAGAGTGGGGTGGGAGGCAGCATTGGGGTGCTGATGCTTGAGTCAAACACTTGGTGGAGTTTATGAAATTCTGGAGCAGTGTCAAAGACTGCAGGATACAGGGGCATTTATGTGATCCATAGACTGTGGTGATTGTTTTTGGTTGTTTGAGTTCATATAGATGGAAAAGGGCAATCTTCCCAGGAGATGTCATTGGAGTAATAGTAGCCATTGAAACAGTGAAGAAATAAATAACGTAACTTATGATTAAAGAGCTTGGAGTGGCTTCTGATCAAACTTATGGTAGAAAGACAGAACACTGGAAGTCATGTTGTGTTGTTTAATTGGAATTCCAGGTATAGTGAGCATATAGTTTTCAATGTGTTTATTTGAAATAATATTTATTTATATTTAATGTGTTCAACTTGATATTTTTATATATTTTTGGAAATTATGATTAGAAAAATATAACTAAAGTATCTGTCACTACATGTATTATGATTTCTTTTTGTTTAGATCTACATATTCATCAAACTGTACACAATACAGTATGTATATTTTTAAGGAGCTACTTGGAGGCCATTTATTCAACCTACAATGCTGAAATTTTGTATCCCTTTGTGAAAATATTCCCATTCTCCATGCCAAGCATTTTACTATTGTGATTACTATGGGTCAGTAATATATTCAGAAATCAGAAAGTGTGATTCTTTTAGCTTTGTCTTCAGGGTTGTTTGGGCTCTTCAGGTTCCTGTTCATATTATATGTATTTAAAGATGGTTTCTTCTTTATTTCTGTAAAGAATATCACTGAAAAATTCATAAGAATTGTATTCAATCTATACGTAATGTGAACAATACTGAAGCTTTACTATCAATTCCTCCAATACATGAATTTAAGATCATTCTTCTTTAATCTATGTCAACATTAATTTTGCACAATGATGTTTTGTTACTGTAAGTTCTTCCATCTATTTACTTGTGTTTATTTCTTAGTTCTTTATTCTTTTTTGTTACAAATGAATTTGTTTACTTGGCTTCCTTTTCATGTACTTTGTTTATCTCTAGATACGCCTCTGATTTATGTATGTTAGTAATGTAACCTGCTACGTTACTATTCTGCTTTATCAGTTTCAACAGAATTTTCTTTATATTCTAAGAATTTATACATGTATGACTGTATGTCATCTGCAGAAAGAGGTAATTTTTCTTGTTTTACTTTTATGTCTTTTTTCGTTCCTAGTTGTTCCAATCAGAATTTGTGGTGTGATGCTGAATAGAATTAGCAGAAATGGGCATCCACTGCTTATACCCAATGTTACAGGAAAAGATTTTAGTTTTTCTTCAATGATTGTAATATTATCTGTGGTATCCTCTTATGTTGTCTTTATTGTGTTGTAACAGGTCCCTTCCTTCCATACCTAACATGTTAGGGTTTTATCATAAATGTTTTCCAAGTCTTGACAAAGAATTTTTTTAGCACCCATTAAGATATTTGTATTTTTATGTTTCACTCTTAATCATGATATACTAATTATTTGACTTGCTTTGGTGTAGTGGTAGTTTTTTCATACCAGTTGACCTAAAAAGCTTCCCTATCACTATCTGAGGTGATCTCAAGTAACTTCGGAGAGCCACCATGATTTCATGTGACCTGCCTTGCTTCTTCCAGGGGTGGAAGATAGGCGGTTTTGGCCACTAGAGCTACTCAAATCTTCAGAGCTGGTATAGGATCCCAGAGAACTGCAGTGATCAGCTACAGCTCTTGAGGTTTCTGGGGTGGAGAACCTCGAGTAGAAGTGAAAATAAAAAAGAGACGAAGCTGGGTTCAGGTGGAGCCCTTCTTCTCCTGATGGAAGAGAAGTAACTGCTCATACTGTAGCACATTGATTTATATACCCAGAAGGATGATGTCAATTTCAACCCAACTACCTGGCAACTCATTGCCTGGATTGTCTCGGGGCTGGGTGTTTTTCTGGGATGAAGCCGCTTCTTTACGTGATTGTCCCTGGCTCTCTTTGTTCTTGGGCAGCCATACCCTGACCATGCCACAGCCCTGCATGTGTGGTCCGTTTCCAGCTTCTGTGGCTCCCAGCAGGCAACACTCAAGAAAGCACCATATAATAGTAACTTCTGTGGGTGAGAGCTCATTATAACATGAGCTTTTTCTCTGGGCCAATGCACTGATGTGGATTCCCGCTGAACTTGGCAAGTTCAGTAAACACTGCAGGCTTGTTTTTATATTGATGGTTAGGGTATTTTTTCCCCCAGTTTGAATAACTCTTCTAAGTATTTCTTGTAAGACAGGTTTAGTGGTGACCTTTCAGATTTCCTCAATTTTTGTTTGCTCAGGAAGAGCCATTAATTGTCCTTAAAGAATGGTTTTGCTGAGCATTATACTCTTGGTTTGTAGCTTTTATATTAGTACTTCAGTTTCTCAATTTGCCTTTTCCTGGTTTGCAAGATGTCTGTTGAAAAATGCATTTAAGGGTTTATGGGGCTTCTACAATAAGTGATGAATTATTTTCTTGCTATTTTCAAAATCTGTTTGTCTTTGATTTTGATGACAATTATAATATACCTCAGTGCAGAGACCCTTTGTGTTTAAAAAATTTGGGATTTTTGTGTTTCTTGAATCTGGAAGTCTAATTTTTTTTCTCTAGGTTTTTGAAATTTTCAGTCATTACATCTTTCAATGAGCTTTCTTTTTTCTTGTCTTCTAATGTGGCTCCTTTAAGATTGCCACTGTGTACAGATTGGTTCACTTTGTCAGGTCCTTGAAGAATTACACTGATGTTTGCAAATTTGAAGCAAGAGTTGCTACTTTTAGATTATAGGAACTGGTTCTTGTTAATGAGTCTGCAGATGCTTATTAGATGTGATGAATGTTGCGGTGTCAGTCCAGGGGAATGTGGGGAAGTTCATTCCAGAAGTGTTCAGTGATGCCAGATCTCTGACACAGAAGCATAATTTAATGTAGGTGCAGAGCTAGCTATAGAATAAAAACAGTTTTAGAAATATCATTTATATATGTGTACATGTACATAAATATAGATATAGATATAGATGGCTTGGCTATGAGAAAACTTGGGAATATGGGATTAGCAAACCTAAATTGCACTTAGGCTTCATACTGTTGTCCTTTGATCACAAATACTGATACTGATAACACATATTTAAATATCATATACATATTTAATAGACATTTGATTATATTATAATCTATTTCATAAAATTTAAATCTATTAATATTTATAGATATATTCACTGAAATAGATAATTAAATGAGGAGAGATGGAATTATTTCCTTACAATAAAATATTAATTAATGAATAAAGAAAAGAGACAGTGTACTGATGCAAATCAACATTTGACAACCATTGTGCTAATAATCAGTTCAGTTGAGAAATTTTACTAGGTCCTAAAACTCCTCAGTCAATATGTGCTAGGAAATGGAACAGTTACATGGACTCAAAAAAATACAATATTAAATGCTTATTAATCCTAAAGCAGTCAAATAAATCTTTGCAGTGGACAAAAATGGAAGTCACCACCATAATCAATTTCCATGAATATTTTTAGTCTCAGAATAAATCACAATTATGTACTACCTGGCAAAGGATAAGGAGAGGAGCATAACATCATTGCTTTAGTATTTCTGCCATAAATATAATGACTAAAGGTAGCCATGAATAAAAAGTATACAAGTCCAAATCAAGGCACAGTTTTCTAAATACCTAGTCCATCATTTTCAACATTGTCAAGGTTAAGAAAATGAAAGAAAGATTACAGAATTGTTCAAGGCTACAGCAGATTAATGGGACAGGATGATTAAATCCAATGTACAGTCCTATTTTAAAACTTTTTAGTACAAAGCACATTGGGGCTTTGAATATGGCCAGAAGATGAGGTGTAGTAATCTATCACAGTCTCTTTCCTGATTTTGATGGCTGTGTCTTGACTGTGGAGGAAAATGGGCTCCTAAAACATAGGGAATGATGTAACTTGAAAGTATTGTAGAGCAATGACTACCACATACAAAGTATACTCTCAATCAGGAGCTAAAGATGGCTGATCAGTGAACAATAAAATACAGAGCCTCCTGGGGAGAAACAACTCATATGCCAGAATAAAACATCCTGGAGAGATCCAGACAGAGGGAGATGGATCCTCTTGACACAGGAAGAAACTAAAATGAAAAAAGCTCATCAAACATGCAGTTCAGGGGCTACATTTGGAACAGCTAAAATTAGCAGACATGGCAATTTTGCTGCGACATGCAGAGCCACTGAACTAGCTACTGCCATGACTTATAGGAGCCACAGCTGCACTGAAGTTGGGGGTTGGTGAGCCCAGTGGAGAACGGAGCCAGCAAAGGGACCTCCATTAATCCATGGTCAGTGGTGGGGATAAGACCCTCCCACAGGAAAGGGGTGACCAAATGGACAAGATGTTGGAATTGGGCAGGAGGAGCCTGAACTAGGAACAGCAGTGACTTCAGTTGGTTGCTCCCTCCCTGGAGGAGATTCATGGGATTTGCTTGGCCTGGGTCATGCCCCTGGCCAGGACCCAATAAGCCATTCCAAACTGATTCCTATGCCTAGTACACACTAACCAGGTGAAGGCCCCTGAAGGTTGACTGGCCTGGTGGGAAGGGGCCAGCATATGCAGCCCCTGCTTACACCTCAGTGACAAGAGCAAACAGGAGAGGGCAGAAATCCCTTGCCAGCATGCTTCACTAGAACCATAACCAACAAGGAAAGGGGCTGAGACCTCCACTATACACCTGTATGGAAGAAACCAAAAACATGACAAGAGAGAGAAACAAGAAAAAGCCGCCAGCCCAAAACCCTGAGAACACTGATCCAGGAGAGGGAAAAACAAAAGAGACTGAGGGCAGAAAACATGCAACATCAGACATGGCTTCAATGGACATTAAGAGATATCTCTGGGACCTTGTAGATGAGCTCAAAACTGAAATATTAAATCAGGTAAAGCAAGGTATAAGTAGATTAATAAAAGAAATGCTAAGTACCACTCAAGAAGACACAGACAGAAGAAGGAAAGAATACAAAAAAGTGAGAAACATTCAATAAAGAATACAAAAAAAAATCTAGAATACATGAAGCAGATTCAAAGAGATTACCAGGAAATTAAAAACTCCATGGAAAGCTGGCAAAACTGCTTGAAATAAACTAAGGATAGACTATCAAAACTTGAAGACAAGTTTGCAATGTGTGATCATGAAAGGAAAGATCTCTTAACAATAACAAGGAAATAGGCAGTAACAATACAAAGGCTAGAAGATGACAAGAAAATCTATAATTTAAGAATAAGAAATGTAAATGAAGAAGCAGGAATAAAAACAGGTGAATTACAAAGGCTATTCACAGAAATAATTAAGGAAAACTTGCCATGCATGGGGAAAGAAAATGATATTCAGTTATGTGAGGCATACAGAACTGCAGCCACCTACAACCAAAACAGAGCTACACCGAGACATATAATAATCAAGATACCAGAAATTCAATATCAATATATAAACAGAATATTTAAAACTGTCAGAGAAAAGGAACAGAAAGCCCATCAAGATCATGGCAGACTTCTCGACACAGACCATCAGATCAAGAAGAGCTTGGAGTGAAGTATTCCAAGCCCTGAAAGAAAATAACCTCCAGCCCAGATTGATGTACCCTGCAAAACTGTCACTAGAAATTCATGGAGAAACAAGATGCTTCCATGACAAAGAGGAACTGGGGGAATTTGTGACCACCAATCCAATCCTACAGAGAATATTGAAGGACATTCTAGAGAGAGAGAAAAAAAATACCAGGATTTTAGGAACAGTAGCAGAAAGGCCTCAGTGAATGGGACAGGCAGTAGAATGAAGGAGAAAAGTAGACAAACAATGGCAGAAAAATAGCATTTCAGAAATGAGGCAGAGAAGGTTGGCTATAGTCTCTGACATAGATGGCCTTGATACACTAAAAAAAAAAAGACAGGCAGAGTGGATCAGGAGGTAGGGCCCATTGAGATGCTCTGTATAGGAACTATAATCAACCTGAGAGAGGGTTTATGGGCCAAAAATAAAATATGAGAAAACAATGCTCTATCTGACAGGGAGCCAGAGAGAAATAGGAGCAACTTGACAACCACCGGCATATAGGTTGGAAAGACAGGATACTTATGTATAGTAGAGAAGTACTCTGCTATAAGGAAGGAAAACCTTGAGGTTTTTGTAGGTAAAGGAATACAACTTGAAATCAAGTTCAGGAGTGAGAAGGTTCAGAACCACTTAGGTAAATAGCAGGTTGTCCCCCCAATCTAAAAACTGAGGGAGTTGGTGGGACCCAAGACACACAGCACTCTGTGGGAGTGAAAGGGGAGGAATAGCCTAAAAAAAGAAGTCAGAGGATGTTGTTAATAGTGTACCAGGATTTAAAACCCACATTACTCACACCACTCTGCTTGGATGGATTATATTCTGTTCCAGTTTGTCTACTTATACTAGATTTGAGGATACAGACAGTCATCCCAAAAATAGCAGAATATAGTACAGTAACCAACCTTAATTTCCTATTAACTTAATCTGAAGCTCTGTATAACTTACACTGCTTTACCATGACTGATCTTAATTGAATCTGGTTTGTTAGATTGCTGTTTTGTATTGACAGATTTTATTCAAAGCTGTTATGATTGATTGTATCAAGTCAGAGTATAGGCAACTACACTGAAGATGACAAGATTCACTAGAATATCCACTTTGGTTTGATTATTATCTGCCTTTGAAGTTTTACATTATCTACAATGTTTTGTTTTTACTAATATTGTTATGTACTGCTATATTCAATTATAATGCTATATTCAATTATGCCTGATAATATAGATAATTCTATTGAAGATAATAAGAGACAACACAGTAACCATTGTAGATCACCTTGCACTGTGGTTTTATATGAATTTTTTGTTTCATGTTTTTATAGGAATTTGTTTTGTTTTGTCTTGCTATGTTTTGTTTTTCCCTCTAATACAGAAAGGATAGAAATACATGCAGAGACTTATGCATGCTTAGCTGTTTACAGTCTCACTGTCTGAATGTCTACTTCATATGCTTTAATTTTGTAACTTGAACAACTATTTCTAAGAGGACAATATGTAATTTGTCAACTAGTGATTTCTTACTGGTTTTCTTTTTTTTGAAATTCTTTATTATTTCTACCCTTTTTATGTTTTTTTCTCTTTAAAAAAATAAAAAGGAAGTATACTCTATAAAGGTTTTATAAGTAAAATATAGTGTTCTGTAATGATTTCACAACATTTCATTAAATTGGAAATTATTTTTAAAATGCAAGAAAAATTTCAAGGTTAGTATGATCAAAATTACTGACATATCAAAAAATTAATTTCAAGAGATTGGGAAAGTCATTTAATGAAAATAAAGGTCAGTTTAAAAGAATGAGGGTTCTCAATAATTACTTCAGATTTTTATTCTGATAAAGTGTATGAGATATCAGAGCTACCAGAGATTTTTTTGTTGATTTTTATATTTTGGTGAAATATGACCAGATGATTCTGTGTGTTTTACTGAAAGGTCAAAGGGAATAATATATTCAAACAATGCCAAAGAAGCTCAAGGTTAAAATATTACATTATCTGAGAGCAAGGCACAGAATGGTCAAAGACATCAAAGATGAAAACAAAGAGTTCAGATATGAATTTAGACACAAGCTAAAGGTATGCTTCCGAACAGTAAGGAAAAGGTTGAACTTTTTAATATGCTATTGAAAAGCATCATTTTATAAATATGATACATGTTTCACACTATCAAAAACCAATTTCAGATGATGTTTACATCTAAAGCTAATATTTAAAAAACTATATACAGAAGTAAAATAAAATATCTTCATGGTTTTTGCTTTCCTGTTAAAGCATACAGAGTGGAGAAAATGTGATGAGTTGCAATGTGCTGAATTTAAAACTTATGCCCATGCCATTGCAATGTTAATAAGATCAGGAAAGTCACAGAAATAAAACTATTTGGGGTATGTGCATGTGTATGAGTGTGTTTATACAAAGGAAACCAAAAGATAATTGGGAAAAGATAAAAAGATAGGGATATTCAGCAGCCTTGTTAACATTTTAAAACATATATAGATACATATACATATATATATATGATAGATTCTGCTAGCCTGAGGCTTAGCTATCTGTAACATGACATCTGCCCCTTCCCAGAGAAAAGCTTATCTCTCCAAGAGTAAGTTCTATGTTCTGCTTCTCATTCCAGAGATAAACCTCCCACTCCCTTTTTGGGCATGGGCTGAACCTTCTCCAATCCCAAAATTCCAGAACCACCTAAGTCTCCACCCGCAACCCCCCCCCCAAAACTTTCTATCTCCTATTTTACAAAGATAGATGCTCCTTCAAATCAGCAGTTGATGTCATTTTCCCCACCTCCCAAACTCCTACCTCAGGCAAAACTGATAAAAGTAGTTCTGCATTTTTGTTCTAGCTGAGAACCACTATACCCCTATAAAGCTCTCTCATGTCATCCTTAAAGGCATCTTTCTACTTTGTTTCCTCCTTATCTCTCCTGAATTACTTCAGATTGAGTGCCAAAAATACTCAATCAATGTAATCAATTATAGAAAAAAATAGAGAATTAGAAAAGTCAGAGTAGGCTGTGTATTAATTTAAACATTTACATTAGAAATTTATTATATATACTGAATAGGGCTTTACATATATCCTAGATATAGCTAGCATACTTTATAGGAGTCATTTGTGGTGTCAACTTAAATAAGAAATTCCTAGATGACTGGTTTAGCATAATTCTGGTCATGATTAATGATTGACTTACTGAAGAGGAAAGACCTGGTTGTGGGTGACACCAACCAATAGGCTTATAGCCTGGATGGAATAAAAAGGGAAAGGAAAGGTTTTGATTCTGCTCCTTAAGGGAAGCTCTATCTTTGCCATTGCCTACTTTTTATGTGTTCAACATTTTTTTTTAATTTTAAAAACAAACAAAAATGAGATAAAAATAATACAGAATTTCAAAACAAAAAATAGGAAATTAACACTGGTTTTTATGTTGTCTATTGTTTTCTTCACAGTAGTTCAGATTATAATATTTAGGCATGAAAAAATTGATCAAGCAATCAAACAATTAAAATACAGACTTTTTTGATAAACTAACAGAGGTTAGTAGTATAGTTATCTACCTTGAATATACATACACACATATACATAGATATGCACATATAAATATATATAATTTCCCCTTTTTTTCTCCTGTCCTCTTTCCCAGTTGTTTTTTTCCTTTTGAGTACCTTCTTTCTCTTTCATTTTCAAAATATCTATTGTGCATTTTAGATCTTACTTACTCTTTCAGTTTTTTTTTAAACTAGGGAGACAATACAATATTTACACATGCAAGTCTGATTTATTTCAAGTTGGATTTATTTCAAGTCTGATTTATAAGTATCATCTTGAGGTACATCATTTACCTATAATAAACCTCAAGTTTATTCTTCTTTATAGCTGAGTAATTTTCCATTATATAAAATTATCACATCTTTTTATCCATTCCACCATTGATGGACATTTGGGTTTTTTCCAAGATTGAGCTATTACAAACTCTGCTGCTGTAAACATGGGTGCAAATATTTTGCTGTGGCATGATGTTTTTAATTCTTCTGGAAAAATATCCAAAAGGGGAATAGCTGGATTGAATGGGACCTCCAGTCCTAGTTTTTTTTTAGGAATCTCCACATTGATTTCCACAGTGATTATACCAGTCTACACTCCCACCAAAAGTGGAGAAGACTTCCTATTTCCACACAGTCTGCCAACATTTGTTAATGGTTGATTTCTTGATGACAAACATTCTTTCAAAGGTGGGATGGAATCTTAATGTTTTAATTGGCATTTATCAAAGGATAAAATTGATATATTTATTTGCCATTTGTATTTCTTCATCTAAGAGTGCATGTTCATTTCAGAAGCACATTTTTTTGATTGAGATGTTGAATTTGCGTTCTTTATATGTTCTAGATATAAGGCCTTTGTCTGAGGGACAGTTGGCTAAGTGCTTCCCACTCTGTAGGCTTTCTTTTTACTCTGTTGGTGATATCCTTTGATGTGTAAAATCTTTCTAATAAGATGAAATCCCAGTTTTTGAGTCTTTGAAGTACTTTCTGTGAGATTTGCATTTTTTAATGAACTGTTTGCCTATCCCTATGTCTTCAAGATTTCCATCTACCTTGTCTTCCAGTAGATTTAGTGTTTAGTTTTAATATTTAGTTCTTTGATCCGTTATGACTTTAGTGCATGTTGATAGACATGGGTGGAGTTTTAGTTTTCATGGTGTGGAAAGCTGATTTTTCCTCAGGACTGTTCTTTTACCAGGACCATGCCGATTTTCTCACAGTAGCCTTGTGGTAAAGTTTCAAGACAGACATTATGATTCCTAATGCCTTGCCTTTGTTGCCCTGGATTGCCCTGCTCTTCTAGTTCTCCTCTGTTTCCAAATGAGTTTTAGGAATGTTTTCTCCAGATCTGTGAGTTATGCTAACAATATTTTGACTGGGATTGCATTAAACCTGTATAACAGCTTTGGGAGTATGACCATTTTCACAATGTTGGTTCTTCCTATCCAAGAGCAAGGGATATCTTTCCATTTTCTGATATCCTTTTCAATCTCTTTTTTTCAGAGTAGTATGGTTATCAATATATTGACATTTCACATCCTTTGTTAGATTGATTCTTAAGTATTTCATTTTTTTAATGCCATTGTGAAAGGTGTTATTTCCATAATTTCTAGTCAGTGATTTTTTTGTTTGTGTACAAGGATGCTACTGATTTTTGAGTGTTGACCTAGTATCCAACTATGCTACTGAATGTGATTATTACCTCTAGCAGTCTTTTGGTGGAGTTTTTGGTGTCTTCTATTTAGAGTATCATGCCATTGTCAAATAATGATAATTTAACTTCTTCCTTTCCTATCTTTATTTCTCTTATTTTTCTCTCATTGCTCTGGCCATGTTTCCAGAGCTATATTGAATAGGAGTGGTGATAATGGATGACCCTGTTTTGTTCCTTATTTTAGAGTGAAATCTTTCAGTTTTAGACAATTTAGTATGATGTTGACTGTTGTTTTATCATAAATAGCTTTTATCAGATTGAGGGAGAGACCATCTTTTCTGATTTTCTGCATGGTTTTTATCATGAATGATTGTTGGACTTTATCAAAAGCTTTTTTTAAACTCCTATTGAGATGATCAAGTGATTTTTGCTTTACCTCTGGCTGATGTGATGTGTTACATTTATTGATTTGCCTATCAAGCTATCCTTTTATTCCTGGGATGAATTCCACTTGGTCACAGTGTAGAATTTTCTTAAATATTTGCTGCATTCTGTGTGATAGTATTTTATTGAGAGTTTTTTCATCTATGTTCATTAGAGAGTTTGGCCTGTAATTTTTCTTTTTGATTGGGTCTTTCTGTGGTTTTAGTATCAGATTAATACTTCCCTCCAGAATGAATTAGGACAAATTGTCTCCCATTTGATTTTATTAAAGGGTTTAATGTGTATTGGCTGTAAATATTTTCTAAATTTCTTGCAGAATTCAGCCATGAATCAGTTAGGTCCTGGAGCTTTCTTTGTTGGTAAGTTTTTAGTTATGTTTTTCTTTTCAGTAACTGATATTAGGTTATTCAAAATTTTTATGGCTTCTTGATTCAGCTTTGATAATTCATAAGTTTTTAGGAATCTGTCAATTTCTTCTATGTTTTCCAGCCTATGTGAGTGAAGAGTTTTGAATGAACTATTGATGATCCTCTGAGTTTACACAGGATTTATAGTAATTCCACCCTTTTCATCCGTCATTGCATGAATTTCAGTTTTTTCTTTCTTTTTAATCATATTTATTAGCTAGGGGTTTACCAATTTCATTTCTTCTTTCAAAGAATAAACTTTTTGTTTCATTAATTCTTTGTGTTGTTTTCTTAATCTCAATTGTGTTAATTTTTGCTCTTATCTTTATAATTTCATCCCTTCAATAAGCTTTGGTCTCAACTTCTTTTTTTTTTTTCTAGAAGCTTGAAGTGCAACATTAGGTTGTTTACCTGTACTCATTGTGTTCTCCTCATGTAAGAATTCATTGTTACATATTTTACTCTTAGGACCATTTTCATTGCATCCCACAGGTTCCAGTATGTTGTATCTGCATTTTTATTGAAATATAGATATTGTTTAATCTTATTTAATTTCATCTGTGGCCCATTGCTTGTTCTGGAGGTTGTTATTTAACTTGCATGTGTTTAAGTACATTTTGCAGTTTCTTTTTCAATTAATTGTCAATTTCAGTACAGTATGGTCAGGTAATATGTATGGTATAATTTCAATTTCCTTGCATTTACTTAAGCATGTTCTATGAGCTAATATATAATCTATTATAGCGAATGTCCCATGTGCAGGTGAGAAGAATGTGTATTCTAATGTTATTGAGTGGAACACTAAAGTAAACATCTAGTAAGTCCATTTGTTCATGAGTTTGATTCACTTCTGCTATTTTTTCTTTTTGTCTAGTTGATCTACCTTTTTGTGTCAATGGTTTATTAAGATCCTGCATTACAATTGTGTTTTTGTATATTGATTTTTCATATCTATTAGTATCTCTCTTGCAGAGTAGGTGCTCCCTTATTTGATGCACATATATTTATGATTTTTATCTCTTCTTCTTGAATTTTTCACCTAACAAGTATATAGTGACTTTCTTTCTCTCTTTTGATCATTTTTAGTTGAAGTTCACATTGTTGGCAAACAGAATAACTACTGTTTTTTTTTTTCTGAGTTCCTGTCAAATAGAGTATGATTTTCTGTCCTTTGACTGCCAATCTATGAATTTCTTTTTTTGAGGTGGGGTACCAGGGATTGAACTTGCAACCACACATTTGCAAGGCAGGTGCTTATGCCACTGAGCTAAA
Source organism: Hydrochoerus hydrochaeris (assembly GCA_004027455.1). NCBI lineage: Eukaryota > Metazoa > Chordata > Mammalia > Rodentia > Hydrochaeridae > Hydrochoerus > Hydrochoerus hydrochaeris. The sequence goes on along the minus strand of PVLA01007518.1, from coordinate 53,422 downwards.
TCCCTGGCCCTGAATTTCTTTTTGAGTTATATGTGCTTCTTGTATACACCATATTGTTGGCTCTTGTTTCTTTATCTATTCTGCCAATCTATTTCTTTAATTGTTGAACTGAGGCTGTTTACATTGCAGGCTGTAACTGATATGTATTGTCTTGTCTTTGTCCTGTTGTTTTGCTGTTTTTGGTTCCCTGCTTTTTCCCTTTGTTTAATTTCTTGACCTGCCTGGTGGTTTTTCTTTTGTGTTCTAGGTATTGTTTTATAAAAACTTCTATCTAGAATATCTTTCAGTACTCTTTCTACTGTTGATTTGGTGGACATGAATTCCTTCAATTCTTTGTCATGGACGTATCATACTTCCTCATTAATTTTAAAAGATAATTTTGTGGAGTACATCAATCTGAGTTGAAAGTTGTTTGCTTTCAGGGCTTGAAATACTTCACTCCTAACTCATCTTGACTTGAAGGTTTGTGTTGAGAAATTGGCCATGATTCTAATGGACTTTTTGATAGGTGATCTGTATCTTTTCTCTAACAGCTTTCAGTATTATATTTTTATACTTAATTTCTGGGATCTTGATTATTATATGTCTGGATATAGATTTATTTGGTTATGACTGTTTGGAGTCCTATATCCCTCACTTGTCTGCATGTAAGATTCTTTTCCTATGCTGGAAAATTTTTTGCTCTTACTTCTGCAAATAAATTTTTAGAAATATCATTTGCATTGACTCTTGTATTTTCATCAATACCTACTATCTTATACTGTTTTTCTTTGCATTCTCTTGGATCATTTGATTTGTTACTTCATGGTCCCTTGTTATTTTTAAGAGTTTTTTCCTTTTGTGATCACCAGCTGTGATCCTTTGTTAAGGGCTAAAAATGTACCTATGTTTCTGGTATTCCAGTGCAGAATCTTCAGCCTTCCAAATTGGACCCTGTGAGTTTCTGCTATGGACTCACATGGGACTCTGCAGTGTACTCAAAGTATTCGTCTTTTTAATGACCCTTATGATGCCACACAGGTAGTCCTTTTGCATTCTTCCATACCTGACCAGGCAGTCAGTATAACCCTGTCATTTATATATGTATATGTATATATATATGAATATATATTTATATATCTTATATATAGTTATATATCTTATATAGTTATGTATCATGTATCATATATCATGCATAAATATATAGATAAACATATATGAAATATTAAATTTGTTCCTCAGAGGAACCCTAGCTAATATATAATTGAGGTGAAATGACACAAAAATTAACATGATGTGTTATCTGTTTTCTAAAATTACATTAAATTACATTGTCTAAAAATGACTTGTAACTATTTCTGCTTTGGTTTTATATTTAAAATTGTATAAAATAACAAGTAAAATGGATATTTTGTATTTTCACAAGATGCTGGAAAGTAATTTAATTTAAGTGATTAGTATTCTCATTATTTGCTCTGTCAAGTTCGTAAGAATGGTAGAAATGACTGATAGTCACTGTCACTGTATCCTGCCTCCTATACAGAGAGGCTCAAATTCTTACAAGAAATCCTTTATGTCCATCTTTATATAAGAAGACAAAGAATGTCACTGAGTCACAAAATGTTTAAATCTGAAATCAATAGAGATTGCTAAATAGAAGTATTTGAATAGTCTTAATTCAATACGTGTGACTTAGTGAACCATCATGGAAATTTTTTTTGTCTGTCTTATTAAGTCATTCTGTTAATATTTGAAAGTGTTAAATGCTCATTGGGCAGTTTACTAAGAATCAGATCATGTGACTTACTGTTTCATTTTTTAGTAACTTCTATTTCCAATCTTACTGTTTGAGGACACTGCAATTTGCAAAATCATTAAGGCAACAAAAAACATCATGAGAAAAATGTGGAAAAGACCACTTTACAAGAAATACTGCAACTGTGGTGTGTGATTTATCATAATTTTGAATAAATTGCTTTCTCATATAACTTTTAAATGTTTTCAGATTATTAACATACATTTTCCACTTTGAATTTGGCAACTGTAAAACAGCTTGTGAGAAGAAATTAATCACTATTCTTTAGAAATATTTTAGACTTTCTTAGTTCATAGGGTGAAACGAAGTCCGTATAACTAAAATTACTTTGTTACAATATCAGTAACCCTGCAGGCAAATAATGCAGTTTTAAGATGAAACATTTTCTCAGAAATAGTAAAACAACTAACTCAGTCACAATAGGCAATAATCTGAACAGACAGCAAAGAACATTATAGATAAATGATCAGATGAAAAATTGCTAAACATCATGTTCTATTAAGAAGAGTAGGTTATAACGTCAGGATACTAATAGACATTTCATATCTTGGCCAAAGCATAAATCACTGAAAATAATAAATATTGACAAAGATATAGAGAAATGGGAACATTTGTTTTTCCCAGATAGTAATGCAAAATGGTAGAGCTACTTTGAAAGACAGTGTGCCATTTTTATACCAAATTAAACATACTTTTGGCTTGCAATCTGGCAAACCCACTGCTTGGTATTTACCAAGAGGCTCTGAAAATGTATGTTCATATGAATATTTATGCATAGATGTATATAGAAGCTATTTGAAATTGACTAAAAATTAGAACCAATCACAATGTACTACATTACGTGAATGGATAAAATGTAGAATATTTTACAAACTGAGTATTCTTTGGCAGCAAAAATATATAACTATAAAGTCAAGGAAGATATGGAAGATATCTGAATGCATGGTACTACAATGAAATCAATCTGAAATGACTACATAGTATATGATGCTAGTTATGTAGCATATGAAAATGATACAATTATTTAGTCAGTAATATTGCTGAAGGTTAATCACAGTTTTGGAAAAGTGGGGCAAATGAATAGCAAAAACAAGGGATGATTTTATTATAATGGAAATATTCTATATGATAGTATATTTCTGTGGGTATGCTACCAATTGATTACTTTATCAGAGAATGCACAACACAATGTAAACTATAGACTTCAGTTAATCATAATGTATCACTATTGGCTCATAAATTGTAATAAATGTTACACAATAATGGTGCAAAGTGCAAAGAGAAGAAACTGGACTGAAGATTACATGGGAATTCTGTTTACTTTCTGCTACTTTCTTTGAGATCTGTGCATTTTTGAACAATCAATTTATCAGAATTCTGCCAAATTGTTTAACTGTTCTCAGGTGAAAGCACATCTTGCCTATCAGATCCTATTTTCCATACAATGCTTTCTGTGGGTTAACTTCACATATTTTTTGAACCTTAAAACAAGCCTCATTCATGTACAGTGTATAACATGAAAGTGCACAAAAATGTTGATAGTACAGCATAACAAATTTTCATAGAAAATATTTCTTTAGTTAGAATTTAATTGAAAAATTGCCTAACACTATCTCAGATTACTACTCTTATGGCTTAAATAACAAGATCTCCCAAACACTCATGTGTTAAGAATATGATCCCAATATGGCAATGTTTAGAGATGGAGCCTAAAGAGGTAAATGAAACTGTGAGACAAAGTAAATCCTTCATTTTTAAGCTGTAAATATGTCAGTATTTTGCCCCCATGATAGAAAATGAATATAACTAGCATTACACTTGTTTCCATTTAGTAATAGCTCTTCAGTAAAACCTCTTCTGACTTCTAAGATCATGGATTTTATTTTTGTTTATTTTTGAATCTAGCACAAATGGATTCACACAAATAGTTTTATTTTGCTTTCTGTTTTTTTTAAGGTTCATATAGTTTAACTTTTGTGTTTAATCTATGCAAAATATACCAGAATTTAATTGTCTGTTTTATTTTTGAGGATCACTTTTGTTTTTGCTTTTGGTCATGAACAATCTTTTACATACTTCTTGGTATACTAATGTAGATGTCCAAGATAGTAACTATTATAATAATGTTGCATTTAAAATTTGGTGTCATAGAATTTAAGAGTGAAATGGTGGTTTTCAAAGACTGTGGGTAATAGATAATAACAATAATCTTGTGTTTGTTATTTTACATTAGATGGCAACATATAGCATTAATGTTCTGTATGCCAAAAACAGCTAGGAAAAATGATTTAAAAATTTTTTCAGAACAAAATATATTTGGTGAGTTAGATATATTTATATCTATTGTAAACATTCTTCAGTGTATTTGTGTTTCAAAATATCACATTAATCCATTGATATGAACAACTTTTATATTTCAACTTGCAGGTAAAAATAAACTGAAGAATAAAATGGTTCCTCAAATCTCTGTAACAGAAATAACATTTATTTTTTGTTCAGGTGTTTTTGGGTTGACTGAGATTTGTCCAAAATATTCTGGGTTTCACTCAAATTGTACACCAATTCCAAGCCTTCTGGAAGTCACGCTTCATACCAGCAGCTGAATGGGGCAACTTGTTCATGTAGAAAGCAAAGAAACATTGCAGAGAAATCACAGATATTCAGACAAATACCTCCATCCTAAGGACGTCTGCCATCACTTGGGTTAATGAGTTGAATCTAGAATGTCCCACAAGTCTTATTAATTTAGAGATGGACCTTTGGGGAGGTGAATGGATTCTGCGGGCTCTACGCCCATCAGTGAATGAATCTGCTGATGCATTCCTGCCTCTATGCTCTGCTAGTCAGTGGGGCCTGCCAAAGTGTTATGTCCCTCACTATGTTCCTGAGGAGGGAGTGCATCCCTCCCTGGCCCTTCCTTTGTCCTCTTCTGCCATAACCTGCCTTAGAGCCAGCTGACTACGTACTGAAAATTCTACAAACTCTGAGTCAAACAAATATTTCCTCCTTTAACTTTAGGTGTTGGATATTTTGTCACAGCAATGAGAAAGGTAACTAAGAGAATATTTTTCTAATAAGCTTAAGGCCTTAGATAATAGTTTTTTTTTACTGGTTTTATGATAGTCTTGATATATATCTTATTTTCTATATATTAAAACCTCTAAATATTATGTGTATACAATTAAGTTCATTTCTACATTTAAGTAATTGTATTTAATTTTTAATATCCATGTTTTATTGCAATTACTTTTTCTCTTTAAAGAATATGTCATCTTATCATGCATAATTAAAAAATAAGTTTACTTTATTTTTCTATAAAGATAAGGTTTGTATTTTATTAATAGGGTTATCTTATTCATTGTATTAAATGGGTGATTGGCATTTGAGTAAAATTCTAGGTTCACACTTATTCAGACTCTATATTTAACTTATTATTACACATTCTCCCAGTTTCTCTCCAGAAATTTTTGTATCAGCTTTATTACTTCGATTTACAGTTATTTACTAACATTTATAAAAACAGGTTTGTATGTCCTCTGAAAAAAAATTGATATTTTCATTCATTCAGTTTAGATTTTTGTATATGACAAAAAGAGCTTCCTCTCACCTCTGCTTTTCATCTATTTCCCCTTTTCTCTTTCTCTCCCACAACACCACAAGGCAACACTGTAACTGATCACACGCTGACACACACACAGGTAAGCGAATCTAACAGCTCAGTAAAACAGCAACACAACAAAATTTATGATTAAATATAGTTTATTAAACAACACATCTTAATTACACAAAAATTGAGGGTGAAATTTGATCCCATTTTACACAGTTTTATAAAAGTAATGCAAAGTTTTCTATAAACTACCATACAATTCAGTTGATACTGATGAATCAAAATGATAGGCTGAAATTTGCTTCTTTAGATAGTCCAGTATTTTGCTGAGATGTTGAAGACATTTGAAAGATTATCATGACAAAAAAAAATGGAGATAAAGTAAAACAAGAGGTTATAGCCAATAGGCTAAGAAGCTGGGAAACTCCTCAGTAGAAGCCATAGGACCAGTATCTTCTACAGCACTGGGGGTGACAACAGCCATAACCAGAGCCACCAGAGCCACCAGAGCCACCATAGCCACCATAGCCACAGCCACAGCCCAGGCCACCATAGCTGTAGCCCAGGCCACCATTGTAGCTGCCGTAGTAGTACATGGTGTCAGCAGTGGACTGCTCTATTGTTGACTGGGAAGTAGGTGTCTTGAGTTTTAATGTCCCTTTCTGGAAAGGCCCTTTTATACCTTCTTGCTGGTGAGTGGGAGAAAACCACAGGCAGGGTGGTGTCTCATTATCTCTCTACTGTGGTCAAACTCAAGACTATCTTTATTTCTTGAAAACAAAGCTTTCATAACTGAATTTTGCTCCTATGTCAGAAATACATCATCCAAATATATGCTTGTAAAATGAAACTCTTATTCTATTTATGGGATTCCAGTTCATCCTTATTTAGTAAATCGTGTATATCTGCCTGGGCCAATTACATGTTATAGCGAAGATCCTGAAAACACATGTCTCATTTTTATTTTTGCTTTGTTTTGTTTCCATTCCCCAACAGAGATATATTTATTACTCCCTTCAGTCTCCTTCCTTCTTTCATTTCTTCCTACCTCTTTTTAGCAGTTTAGTAATTTTCTCCTTTTTTCTTGTTTGTTTCTGTCCTCTTCTTTCTTAAAAAAATCTTACCAGTAACAACTTATTTCTTGACTCATTCAGTATCAAATTATTTCTTGACCCTTGCTCACAACAAATGAACAAGACATTGGTTAATATTTGTCACCAGCTGTGTATAGAGTACACATTATCCTGACCTTACTCTGTGATAAATGACTAAACTTTGTAGAAAAACTATCCATTTTCTCTTAGAAATGTCAAATACAGTCACTATCAGAGCAGTTTTTAAGCAAAGTGAAGCACCTTGCTTTGGGTTCCATCAGTAACACACTTTTATGTAGCAGTTTCTATAGTTCTATGGGTTTGAATTTCTGTCAATGGCTAAAAAGAGGCTCACTGAGATGATTCCTTTGATCACCCTGAGAGCTTTGTAAAATTGGTTATTGCATTGAGAGCAGTGGTGCGACCTCGTAAAAAGAAACAACTTAAATCAACTTTATTACTGATCTTGGAGGAGTTGACCAGATAGCAAGTCCCGGCAGCAGTGGGAGCAATGGAAGAAATGGAAAGCAGAAATTCAGAGTTCATTTAACAAAAACTGCTTCAGTTCTACATCAAAATCTGGAAAACAATAAAACAATAGAGCTACTGAGGATAACTCAGCTTAATTTTTCTACATTTTCAAAGTAAAGAGATTTTCATGAAACTCATAGAATTACTATTTAGCTTTTGATTTGTTTTTTTTGGCAGTTGTTTTTTGGATTAAGAGAAAACAAAAAATCAAGAAGCAAACAAATCAAAAAGACAATAACAAAAACAAAATTGCAACAACAGAAACAGCAGAGAACAACAATAGCTATATAGGTTTTCAAACAGGATGTTAGGACTCCTGTTACTGTATTGCATATTTTTATCTTCAAAATATTTGATCAGGTTACCAGATACAGGAGTAAAACAAAACAATAAAACAGAACAAAACACTGGTTTCAAAAACAAGACGGAAGGAAATCCCCCACAGTTGCTATAATGCTCAGACTATCAGCCTTAGGCCTGCAACGTCAATCAAACAACGCAAGAATTAAGTTATTATTTTACTTCAGTTACTAACATCTCAGCCTGATCCCTCTGAATCAGGCCATTGCGTACCAGGGCTGTGGGGTGAGGTGGAGGAAGTGCTGCTGTTTGTTCCTGCCTCTCAGCCTGTGCGGTGATCAGCTCCTGAGAAGGTGTAATGTGGCTTCTGGCTCCTCTTCCCTCTCCCCATGGGAGCTGCTCCTGGAAAGCCCATGTTTTTCTCTCACTTTCCTTCATCCTAAATGAATCTACCATTTCCTACCTTGAATAACTGACAAAAATAAAACTTTGTTACTTAGCTTTTAAGATGCATGTTAATTTTTTGCCTTTTAGATAATATTTGCTTAACATATTTTTACTTTATGTCATTATATAGGTAATTTCAATTGCGTGAAATTATAGATTGGTGGTTATTATTAATCTATAGCTAGTGTATCATTATTTTATGCCAGTTCCCATTTTGTTTCATGCAGAAATTTTACTGTCAACCTGATTATTTCTCTTTTCATGTAACATATTTTCTTTATGTACCTAAGTTAAGGTTTTTGCTTGATCTCTTATTTTCAACTACTTGGTGATATTTACACATTTACTTTTAGTTGATATGCTCTTGGAAGTGAGTAGGTTTTACATTTGTGGACAGATGACTTTCTAAACTTCTGAAAACATATACAGTATTTCTCTATTCAAAAATTACTTCTGTTTCAATTTTCTTTCACTCCTGAATTCTGCCAACCTGCATGTTTTTCTCTTTTACGAAGTGTGATATATCCTTTATACTTTGTATATTGTATTCCAATTTTTCATACTTTGAATTCAGCAGATGATATTATACATACAATTTTAGTTAAATAATTTATCTAATATTATTGAGTTTTTATTTATATTACTCACTTTTTTGATAACTAAAATTTAACTTAGATTCCATAGTGAATATCTCTAGTTTTGACATATATCTTGTAAATTACTTTAAGTATTGAATATTTATTAATTATATTTATCCAATAAGTCCTGTCTATAAACATAAGATTTTGCTTATGTTTTAGTTAGATTTTATAATCTGTTACTTTTATGTATTTCCACAGTTTCATCCACTCAACATTTCTGAATGAAAATATAGATGATCAAAATCAGTGTCAAATTTCAAGCTAGGTAGTTTTGTGTTTGTTCGTAAGATCCTCGGAAACGTGGTGTTCTGAGCCTGTGGTAATGTCCCATTTACTATAGAGGCTGGAGTGGGAGGATCATTTGAGTTCAGGAGTTTTGAATAGTCATGGACAGTGTAACAAGATCCACCTAAAAATAAAGAATGGGAGAAAGAATGCAAGAGAGACAGAAGAGAAGTGAGAGAGAGAGAGAAAAAGAAACGCAGAAAAAAATTAAGAAAGAAGGAACTAAACAGAGCAAAGAAGGGAAAGAAGAAAGAAAACTTTCCTATAATCCAAGCAAAGATTAATATGTAAAAAGACAATGATATAGATAAATCTGTTTTATATATTCTATAAGGGATACCCCCTTTTAAATTAAGGGTAAGGGCCAGGGATTTAGCTCAGCAGCATAAGTGCCTACCTGGCAAGTGCATAGTTGTGAGTTCAGTCCCCGGCACCAAAAAACAAACAAACAAACAAACAAACAACAAATAAAATAAAAGACACAGGTTATGAAGCAAAGCAAAATCCAGTGTGTATAAATTAAGGGTATTACTTCTTAGCAGATTGTGAACTTTAGTGATTAGTTTTTCATCACATTGATGTGGAAAATTTTCTAATTTTCCAGTAAAGAAAGGTCCTTTAGGAAAGATGCCTTTGTAATTTCAGAATGTGCAATGTATCTTATTGAGGACGTTAAGCTCAAAATTTATTGGTGGATCATTTGCAGGATTGTGTTTGTCTTAAACAGTGATTTGTTCATTTGGGGGATGGTTAGCAGCCAAAATTCTGATGATTTTACTATACTCAGCAGCCTTTCACCTGCTTCATGACACCAAGAACACAATTCCAACAGGCTTTTCCTAAATTTCTCCCATCTTCATTGCATTGCATTGGTCCCTTTAATCAAGTCTTTTTTCATCAACATTTCATAGCATTTGATGGCAGTGATTGGAGTGTCCAACGTAAAACCTAATTTCCTCTAGGGTTGAAGCAATTTTAACCTGGAAAAAATCAGCGTGAATGAGCAACTGTCATTGATATAGACATGGCTTCTGGATAAAAAACAATCTCTTGTAAATTTCTTACTGGGCAACTCTCAAATGATTTTGTAGAGATAATTATTATTTTAAATAATACCTATATTATTTAAAAAAGATTTTACGAAAAATTGGTATTAAATTAAGGTACTATTTGGTGGTATGTTGATAAGTCAGAATGTCATTATGATCACTGACATTTTCAATATGCCAACACTCCTATGGTTTAGATCAAGTATGTCCCCGAAAACAATCAAGCACTCACAGGCAGGGAGTTTGAGAGGTTCCTGGCATATAGGGGCACTATACTCCACAGTGTATTCCTTTAATGGTATTCAGCAGCTCTGTGTGCTGATAGGAAGTGGGCCTGTTAAGGGCTGCTCAGTGGGGTGTGACCTATAGGACACTGTCTCCTTCCTCTGCTTCTTTTTTCCTCTTCTCTCACTCTCATGAGATGAACACTTCGTGCTTCACACTCCATCCAGGAATTTCCATGTTGTCATTTCTCCTGGGAGCTGTCAGACTATGAGACACCATAAACCTCTCCTCCTCTGGGTTGTAGGAGCTAGGAATTTTCCTGAAGCAATGAGAAGAGTAACTAGGACAACACTTACAATTATCTCCACAGAATAGTTTTCTAAGCATAAGTATCGTTTTTCTAAGCTAAAGGTCCACCCGAAACAATCTTTCCATTGCTTTTTCAATTTGCACAAAGCAGAGAGATTCACACAATTTTAAATGATCTGATGTGAATACAGACATGATTGGACAAAGAACCACTTAGAAATATAGATGCAAATCATATGCAAACACAAATAATAAATTACTACACACATGAAAATAAATTTGTATGCTTTGTGAGGAAGAATTGAAATTTTTACCCATTCAGTTTAAAACTCTAGTTATCACAAAAGGGGTTCCTACTTCCTTTCCTCCCATCTCCCTTCACTCCTATGTCATTTTCTTTTCATCTTATCTCTTTGCCTACCTCAATTTAACAACAACAAAAAAATGGGATTAATGACACACAAATATCTAAGCAACACTTACAGTGCAGAATGGTAACAGAATGATATTTATGAAAAAGTATAGACTATTTAGTGATGCATCTGTTTATACAATTGAAACTAAATTGGATTACACATTAGAGAACATTATAAAAATAATACAGAACTATTCTACAAATAATTCCATTATCCAGTTGATAACCAATGAATCAAATGGCACATTGCATTTTTTGTATTTTTATATAATTTGGTAGATATTTAAAATTGTTTTCATTTGATAAAGCTGGAGGTAACCCCCATAAATCAGGTGCTTATAGCCAATAGGCTAAGCAGCTGTGGAAATTCATCAGCAGAAGCCATAGGACCAGCATCTTCTACAGCACATGGGGCAGCAACAGCCAAAACCGTAGCCACCAGAGCCACCATAGCCACCATAGACACTTCCCTTGTTTTTTTCCCTCCCTTCCATACTTCCTTCCATTTTTTCCCTCTTTGTGTCCTTCCTTTATTCTCTCTTTCTTCCTCTTCAATCCTTTCTTGATGTGTGATAGCAGCAACACCTTAATTCTTGACTATTTTTCATGACAAAGGAACTACCAGGTATTATTTCTAACTTCATGGCTAGGTTCTCCGCTATGTGTGTACAGTAGATTTTAGTCTGAACTGATTCCCCGGATAAATGATTTCATACATTCCAAAACTAAATGACCACTTCGTGGAGAGTCACACTCTGTGTTTCGTGCTTGTCTTTGTCATTCTGTGTAAACATGCTGTAGATGCAATTGTGAAACACATCATGGTTAAGTTCAGTGCTCCATCTGAAATTCTTACTTATTTTATTTAAATCGCTGTTTACTTCTGAAAATGGCCAGTTGCAAACACAAGAGGCACAGTCTTTCTACTCAGAACGGGTAACTTTAAGAAGCTCAGAACAGGTAACTTTAAGAAGCACACTCAACAAGAAGGGGCCAAAGCCCTGCACTAACAGTGAGTGAAGAAAGACTAACCCTGCTGTGTGTCATCTTACTTTAGATTTACACAAATTCATCCACTAATTGTTTGGGGAAATAATTTTTATACGAAACTATTCAAATCTGTTTGCTGTCTGCACATGGTCGACTGCTGCTTTGACACCATGATGAGGGAATTGAACACCAACACGCAGCGGATAAAACCTCTGAAATCCAAAGTGTTACCTCTTTATTCTTGTGCAGCTATGTTTGTATTTGCCTCAGTGATCTGTAAGAACATTCGCGTTGGTTGCATGCCACCTAGAATCAGTACTGCTAGAACCACTAACCTCTCCACTTTTGTATATTCTGAGTTTTACAGATTTATTGACTTACAAGAGTCTGTCTCAGTGTCTGCTATTCTTTGTTCTTCCCCAGTCAGCTTCGTGTTTTAGAGTTACATAATTCTTGCACAATTTTTTATGATCCTTTTGCCATGTATCTTATTTTCTCTATATAAAAACCAGAATTTTGTTGCCAAATGTTAGTGTTTGTCTCTATTTTAAAATTAATTTGAATATTTTTAGTTTGTCAATATTTTTCTCACTTCCCCTCTTCCTGAATGAAATAATCATTTCTTAATGTGAATAGTAGAATGAATATATTTATCATTATTTGTCTTACAGCTTTTATTTTTATTTTTTTAACTTCTAAGAACATATTTGATATTTTATTAATGTGTCCTGTTACTTTACTTTATTCTATGGGCAACAATGATTACATCAATTTCTCTACTGAATGGCTTTCTTCTTTTAAATTGTGTCTCAGATATTTTGTCACAACAATGGAACAGTGATCAACATATCCCTTTCATGTGATATTTGTATTGTTTCATGGATCAGGGGCATAAAAAATATTATCTCTGCTTGCATTAACTAATTTAAACAACTTATGACTAAAATGAAACTAAAAGGTCCAATATCAAGAGATGGTCTTAAAAAGGGGGAATCCACTTAAATTTATTTTAGCAAAAGTCTGTGGAAAACAAATCTTGGGCAATAAATGTCAATATGCTTTTTAATAATTAATTAAAATCTGAGCTGTATTTAAAAGGATGCCTTTTTAAGGTTCTTTGTTATCCCAATCTTACAACCAAACATGTGTGTTTCACTGACGTAAGCAACTCAGAAACATGACTTCACCATGAGCGTGCAGTTAAATAGGGACCCAGTCAACTGACTGCACCTACGATCTTTATGGCAGGAGTCACATCATCTGATTACTTAATGTGACATGAAAGAATCCTGGAAAACTTATGGATCAGTACATAGAAGTTTGTTCTACAAAAGAATGGGAATGTTATAATCACCACATGGAATTACGGTGTTTCACGTAACAATTGTCTCCAAGTACTTTTTGATCACAATTTCACTTCAAAATCATACACATTCTTTTTCACTAAAATCAGTGAAGCAATTTGAGAACAAGAGACAGAATCCCCTCCCGTCTGTCCGTCTGTCTGTCTGTCTGTCTCTCTCTCTCAATTTCTCATTGGTGAACTTCAGATAGACTTTAATCACAGCAGTAACAAAAAGAGTGCTTTGTTTGGGAAAAACCATTAGAGTACAAAAGTTGTCTTGGCACATAATACTGTCCCATGATATCTATTTAAAATTTGATCATAATTTCACATTATCCTCAACATAGTGTTCACATTTTAATTACGCATTCACTTGATTGTACATGAAAACACCACCTAATGATTTTCAGTTTAGGGAGTTTCTTTTGAAGCCAAGAAAATTTTGTCATTTGAAAACTTATTCTGTAAAAGCAATAAGGACTCATTTTAAGAATGCTCAAGGTTCATGCTAGCTGTGTTGCCTGGCTTCTCTTTCCTTTGATCCAGGTGGTGCCTTCCAGCCTAAAAAGGCACACACTGCATTATGTTCTTGGGCTTCAAAGGAAGCATCATAGTCTCCATGGTACTGGCTTTCGTTGCAAGCCTGAGGTGGTAAGTGATACCCTGTGGCTGGTTGACTGTTCTCAGGAACAGTTCTGCTTATTCCCATCTGATTCTCTTCGTTGGCTGCAATATCTTTTTCTTCAAATCCTGTTGTTGGCTTCTATGAAACCAGGCACATCTTGCTGTTTCTTCCTAATTGCCACAGAACCAGAAGAAGATTAAGTATGTACACGAATCACCATCATGGGAATGATGGCTTGTGATTGTTTGGAGGCTAAAAATTGAGACAAAATGGTTTTTCACAGACAGTCTTTTAGATATCATCACATTTCTTCTAGCTCTTTTCTGTAGAGGACTGTTGATGTCATCTTTAGGGTTTCTCTTTGTAATTAACATTTATCGACTAAAATAATATTTTTATTTTTCACTGAATTTTGACCTACTGATTTAAGCTAACACTTGATTTAATTGGCATTGTCCCTCTTGGCAGTGAATAGCTTTTAAAATTTTTGGACATGGTTTTTACCAGTTTTGACAAAAAAATATACGACACTCTTCTAGTCAAAAATGGTTTGGGCTTTTTTTCTTCTAATGACTTCCATTTACACATATGTTTGACATTTCATGATATCAGGCATTCCATGCATATCATTTATATCCAGTAGTTTGTATTCTAATTTTTCTTGTTTTTAGCTCAGTTCAGTATATATTATCAATGTGGGTTTCAGTTTAATAACTCAGCTAAGTTTATTCAATTTTAAATAAATTATTCACTTTTTTGACAACTAGAACTTAAATTTGACTGTATGGTGAATTTCTTCATTTTAAATATTTACTTTGCAAATTTCCTTTATTATCTTGCATTTATTAATGATGTTGACTCTGAAACTCCTTATTTGCAACCTCTGATGTGTTGTTCCCTTTTTGGTTAGCTTTTATTATGCTGCTTGTCTTTCAAATGTCTAACAAGCCTTCACATTCTCAACATTTTTCTTTAAAGTACCCAGATCAGTACTGTGTTTCACCACAGAGGTTTCTGGGTTGTGCACAGCCTCTGAGAACCTGTCTGATTTTCTGAGCTGGTTGTAGGAACCTTTGCTTATTTGTTGACTCCTGTACCACTTGAGCTCACAATTTTTAGGTTATTTTGTGTGGATTAACAAAATCTAGCTTTAAAGAAAGGAAAAATGATGGAAAAAAAGAATGACAGAAGAAGGAAAAAAGGAAGAAAGAAGAAAGATACCTGATTGCTATAATTCAATCAAAAGCTAACATGAAATAAAACTCCTCACCAGGATAACATCTTATAGGGTGAGTCTAACAGGGAACACCCTATAAAAGCTCTCTTTTTAATTAAGGGTACTTCTTTTCTTAGCAAATTCTAAACCCTAGTGTTTTTTTTTCTTTTTTCCTCATCAGCTTGATGTGGACAAAATTTCTCTTTTTTCAAATGAATCTGCTTTTGTCCTGGTAAACAGATTCCTATAATTTTAGAATTTGTTAAGTGTCTTAATGGAAAAACTTGCTTTGGGCTACTAAGAAATGTAATTGCATGTCATTTTCAGGATTGTTTTATGTCTCCAGTCATATGACTTGCTAGGCTTTAGTGGGGCAAGCACACAAAATTCTACTGATTTTACTACTTCCAGAAACTCTCTTTCCTTCTTCCTAGAATCGACAAAGATAAAATTTTCATCAACTCTTCCAAACTTTTTCCATCTTTATCACATTTGGAGCTTTATTCTTTACATTTTCTATCTGCATTTTAGTGCACTTGATAGCATCAGTTGGAGTTCTCAAAAGGAATGAAATTTCTTTTAGAATGGAAGGGATTTTAAACTAAAGAAAATCTGCACTCATAAGATGAATACATTTGATAAGACCAGGCTTCTCAGCTTAAAAAATAGAAACAATAACAGAAACAATAACAAAAACAAAAACAAACTGATGTTAACATAACAATACTCAATATGTTAGCAAAAACATCACATCAGTAACAAAATAATGATCAAATAAATATCTTCTGGTTTTGAAAGGATTTATTTTTCCTATGTATAACACATATATGGTTTTGTGAATTTTTAGAATGAAGCGTTATATTGGGACGCTGTATAGTAGTATGTTGTCGGCAAGTCAGGATACCATCATTAAGGCTGACACTTTCAATATGATGACACCTGTGTTGGTTTAGATCTAGAACATCCTCCTGAACAACCAAGCAGTCAAGGCCAGCGCTTTCTAAAAGACTGGATGACCCAGTGGGATGGCCACTGGCTTATCTGAGCACTAATGTTTCTGCAGCTGAATGTATTATTAGGAGATCAGCTTTGGTTACAGACTGGTGTGACTGTATTACTTTTCCTTTTCACCCTTTTCTCTCTTCTTGGTGGCTGCGACAATATGAGCAGTTTAAGCTCGGCCCCGATATTTCCACTATGTCTTTTCTTCCTTTATGTTCACCAACGTGAACCAACATAAACCTCTCTTCTTTCATATTGTGGGTTTCGGATAATTGGTCAAAGCAATGAGAAATGTATCTAAGACGACATCTGTGATCATTCTTCAGGCAGAATATTTTTTAATAAGTGAGAAATATTTTTGGAGCTAGCAGTGTAGCTGATGCAATGCAATCACTGGTGTTATAAATGACTCGAAAAACACAGAGACAAGCAACTCTCAATAATTAGATGTGCATACAGATTTTATTTAAAAAAAGTCATTTGTGAAACAGACAATGAGCGTAAGTATATGAAAGTCAAACTTGCATGACCTGTGAGAAAAATGGATAGTTTTACACAGTTTGCACCTTAAATATTGCAAAAGAGGTTCCTCTTTCTCTCTTCTGCACCTATCAGTCTGTCCTACCTTTCTCTTTATATCTGGCTTAATCTTGTTCTCTTCTTCTTGTTCTATTTGTGTATGAATCACACACAAATACAGAAATATATAAGCAAAATCCAAATGTGGCAGACAAGTAACAAAGGAATAATTATAATGAAATATAGTTTATTTAGTAATACATCTGTTTATACAAAAAAAATGAGATTCCAATTTGATTATATTTTATATAGATTTACCAAAAAATTTACTGGAACTTTCTACAAACTAGCACACAGATACAGAAGAATCAGAAAGCCATGGCAGATTTTTTCATTTATAGGATATTATTGATGTTTTGGAGATACTGAAATATTTATCATGTCAAGAAAATTAGAAGTCTAGTAAAACCGGAAGTAACAATCAATAGCATAAGAAACTGTGGAAACTCCTCAGTAGAAGCCATAGGACCAGTATGTTCTACAGCACAGGGGCCGGCAACAGCCATAACCATAACCACCATAGCCACAGCCACGACCTAGGCCACCATAGCCATAGCCCAGGCCACCGTAATAGCTGCCATAATAGCACATGGTGTCCGGAGTGGGCTGTTCCGTGCAGAACCAGGAAGTTGGTGTCTGAAGTATATATCTTACTGTCTGCCAAGGGCCTTTTATACCAGCTTGTTGGTGCTTGGGGAAAACCACAGGAAGTACAGCGTGCTGTGCTTCAGACAATGATGTCAAGATCTTTCCTAATTGAGAGAACAAGGGCCTCATATTTGACATAATTTTGCTTTATGTCAGGAATGCAACAAATCACAGATCTTCACAATAAGACTCTTGTTCTATTTATAAGGCTTAGGTTCATTCTGTATTTTCTTAATTGTATATATGACATGTTACATGTTATGCTTCAAATCATAAAAATAAGTGTCCCATTGTTATTTTTATCTCCTTTCCATTCCTCTACATGAGCAGGTGTCTTCCTTTTCTCTCTTTCTCTTCTTTCTTTCTTTCTTTCTTTCTTTCTTTCTTTCTTTCTTTCTTTCTTTCTCTTCTTTCTTTCCTTTCTTTCTTTCTTTCTTTCTTTCTCTCTCTCTTTCTGTGTCTCTCTATTTTCTTTCTCTTCCTTTCTTCTCCTTTTCTCCCTCTCTTCTTTCCTTCCTTCTCTTTCTTCCTTTTCTCCCCTTTCCAAAAGTCTTACCTATAAAATTTATTTCTGGACTCTTGTTCAGAACAAAGGTGCTAGTTATGGGCTATTATTTCTAACTTCATGGGTAGTTACACTACCTGTGAACCATGGATGTTTAATCTGAACTTCTCTCAGTTCAATGATTTCAAATTTTCGAGAATATAAGTGACCATGCTATGGATAGTAACTCTGTATGTCCTATGCCCCATATAAATGTACTGTAGATTTAATTGTAAAGCTCACCATGGTTCATTTGAAATCTCTATCATCAACCCTTCCTTAGCTTTTTTTAAAACCAGAGTTTGTCTCTGAACATGGCCAATCTCAAAAGCAAATGGCACAGAAATATACTCTGTCCACAGTGAGCTCAGAACAAATGATATTGGTAAGAGGAGAAATAATGTATAGTCTCAACTAATGGAGAGGGGGGAAAATGAATAATTTCTTTTGTTTAATCTCCTAATGAACTTACACAAACTTGTCCATTAGTTGTTTTGATAATTAATATTCTCTAGAAAATATTCATGCCCATTCTTTTCCATATGATCTGAGTCTGCTTTGATAACCCAATGCCAGAATTCATTGTTGAGATACAGTTAAGGACTCCAAAATCCCAAATCTTGATCATCTGTTGATACCCAGGGAAATGTTTGCACTCCCTTGATTGATCTATAAGAACTGTCATATTTGTTTGATGTGCACCTAGAACCAGTATTGCTGGGCTATAGAAGAGACTTACTGTTATCCCAACATTTAAGTTTTCATTCCACTATCCATTCAACCTTTGTGATTTTCAAGGTTTCCAGCTTCACCAAGTCATGACATTCCGTTTCAACATCCGCTAGTGTTCTCTCCTTGTAGGCTGAGCATTCTCACGGTGTGTATTTTCACATACATTTTCTATTATAGGCTTGTTGGGTTTCTAATTCTCTGTATATTAAATCCTCAAATGGAAGTATCATTTTTATAAGCACATGGTTAAAACTCATTCTTATTTTAATTGCTTTTGAAAGTGCATGCTTTTTTTCTCAATTCCTTTTCTTCATAAATCACTCATTTCTTTAGTTTGAATAATTGAAAAAATAAAGTTTTTACTAACTCTCATAATTTTTATTTAAAATTTTTGAGTTAAGAGAATACTTGTTATTTTATTTATATTTCTTTGTTACTGCATAAGAAATCTTGATTGTGAGAAATTCTAACTGATAGTTACTCATAATCTGTCCTTAATATATTTTACATTTTCTTCTAGTTTTCATTCTATTGAGGAGTTTTTCTGTCAGGCTTACAGTTTCCTTCTCTAGGTAACATATTTATGTTACTTACCTAAATTAGGATTTGGCTTGGCATGTAACTTACTGTGACTGAATTATGTTTACCTGTAATTTTAAATGGCATTCTTCCTCTTAGCAGTGAATACCATTTAAAATTTGTGGACATACATATTTTACTGGTTTGAGAAAAAATATTTTCTACTCAAAAATGACTTGTGCTTCATTTTTCTCCCTCTATGAAATTCTATTTATGTATATAATTTTCTGTTATGTGAGATTTTACACATCTCTATTACTCTATTCTGTGTATTATGATTCAGTATCTTATTTGTTCTTCAATTGACTATAAATTATTAACATAGATTTCAGTTTTACTATTCACCTAAATATATTGAATTCATTTCTCACTTTTTTAAGAACTAAAATTTAAATTTATTTGTATGTTGAATTTCTCCAGTTTTATTTTAAATTCTTTCAATTCTTTTGAACATTTATAATATTTCTTGTCCACAAATTCCTATATGCTCTGTACCTTTCAGTTATATTTTATAACTTACTTCTTTTATATAATTCTACAGGGTTTTATATGCTTAAGTTTTTTTCAAATTATAGAGAATCCAAAACAGTTATGGATTTCACCATATAGAATTTTGGCATTGGTATTAGTCTTTTGGAAAATGTATGATTATCTGAGCTGGCTGTGTTTATCCATCGCTTATAGTTCAGCTACTCAGGAGACTAAATTGTAAGGAAGAGAAAAGAAAGAGAAGAAGGAGAAGAAAGGGGGAAAGAGAAAAAGAAAGAAAAGAAAGAAGAAAGAAAAGAAAGAATAGGAATAAAGAAAGAACAGAGAAAAAAGAAAAAGAAGAAAGAAAGAAAGAAAGAAAGAAAGAAAGAAAGAAAGAAAGAAAAAGGAAGAAAGAAAGAAAGAGTCAGACTGCTATAATTCAAGCAAAGATTAACATTGAATAAAGCATCTCTCAAGTCTCTGTTTGGGCCACTTGTAAACATACCCGTTTTTCACGGAGTGTGCTTTATTTGCAGATTCTGAAATCTAGTGATTATTTTCTCAGCAGTTTGATATGCACACAATTTTTGTCTTTGAAATGATTCTGCTTGTTCTTTTTGGAAACCTTTGCTTTTCAGAATTTATAATGACCCCAGCGAGAAATCTTGTTTTGTGTATAAGCTTAGTATTTTAATAGTACATCATTTTGAACATTGCTTTACTAGGTTTCCACTTGTGGTTGCCGAGCCTTGGTGGGGGTAGCTTACAGGGTTCTGCTGATTACACTTCTCACAGGAGCCATTCACATGCTTCCTAGAATCCAAAACAGTGAGATTTAAACCCATTTCCCCCGCCCCAATTTTTGCATCTTCACCTTTTTGGTTCCTTTTCACCGTTTTTTTTTTTTTTTTTTAAATCAGCATTTTATTACATGTGATGGTGTCAGTTGGAGTTTTCCACATGGAAACAAGTTTCTTTCAGGGTTTAAGCAGTTTCTACCTGGGGGAAATCAACATGTGTGAGCACATGTATTTGATAATGACCACGTTTCTAGATGAAAATTTAAAAATCTAATGTTAATTTGTTAATGAACAAACATCGTCTGCATTTGAAGATAATTATGTAATTTTACATTATTTTCTAAGTAGTTATACTAAATAAGTCTATTGGGATGCAATGTGACACCATGTCCTCAAGTAGGAGAGTCATTATTAATGCTATTATTTTCAGTATGATGACCTCTGCTATGGTTTAGATTCAGAATGTCCCCTGAATACTCATCAAGTCAGAAAGGGAGTGGATATGGCAGTGCTGCCACCCCTGAGTGCTACTAACATCTCAGGAGCTCAGCGTGATTAATGAGAGTCAGTCACCCACAAGCTCCTACCCTCTGTGTACTTTTGACTGGCATGAAATGGACAGCTTAAGCTCTGCCCAGACCTTTTCACCTTCTCTGCTTTGGAACCAACTGACCATGACTTAAAATCTTGTAAACCTCTTGCCTTTGTCTTCTGAGTGTCAAGTATTTTGTTAAAGTGAAGAGCTATGTCTATGATAACACCTAAAATCATCATTTAGGCAGAAGGCTTTTTAAAACATGAGACACATTTTCAGGAGTAAAGCACTCATTAATGTAATCCAGTGCAGCTATTATAAATGGAACAAAGCCAGAGATACAATTTTAAATGATCTTGTGTGAATACTGCTATAATGGTAGAAAGAGCCATTTTAAAAATGTAGATGAAATGCATAAATCAACAGAAATGGCAGGTAAGATTAAAAGACATACATAAGAACAAATCTGAATAATGTATGAGAAAGAATTGATGTTTTGGTTTAGACCTCTAATTATCTCAAAATCACTTCCTACTTCACTTTCTCCTTTGCTTCTCTATCTCCAGCCTTCTTTTCTTACTCTGACTTTTCTTCTTTGTCATCAATAAAACCACAAACACACATTTGTGATTTATCACACAGAAATATACTGCTGGGTGTGGGGGCCCATGCCTGTAATTCCAGCATTCTGTCAGCTGAGGCAGCAGGATTACCTTGAATTTGAGGCCAGCCTGGGCTAGATACGCAGCTTCAAAGCTACATAGCCAGACCTCATCTTAAAAGAAAAAAAGGAAAAGAAAGAAATATACAAATATACAAGCAGAATATATAATGTAATAGAAGCATAACAGATCAAACTTTATGGTGACAGTTTATTTAATAATATCTTTTTATGCAAAAATTAAGTTAAATTTGATTACATTTTATAAAACATTATAAAAATAATATAGAAACTTCTCCACCAACTATCCCATTATCCAGTTGATACTGTTGAATCAAATAGTATGCTGTATTTTTTGTGTTTTTAGGTAATTCAGGATGTAGTCAGTGTTTCAAGACATTTCAAAATGTATCATTTAAAATTTTGCAGATATTTCAGTGAAACAAGTGTCTAAAGCAAGTAGGCTAAGAAACTGTGAGAATTCCTCAGTAGAGGCCATAGGACCAGCATCTTCTACAGCACAGGGGGCAGCAACAGCCATCACCAGAACCACCAGAGCCACCAGAGCCACCAGAGCTACCAGAGCCCAGGCCACCTTAGTAGCTGCCGCAGTGGTAGCACATGGTGTCAGGAGTGGCTGTTCTGTTGGGGATCTGGAAGCAGATATGTGAGTCTAGTTGTCATCATCTGCCAGGGCCTTATACCTCCTTGGTGCTGGGCGGGGAAACCACAGGCAACACGGGGTCATGTTATCTCACCAATGTGGTTCAGACCATGTCAGGATTATTTATTAGGAAAACAAGGGCTCGTAACTGAGATAATTTTGCTACTATGTCAGGAATCCATTGTCCAATAACAGGACTTTACTATGAAACTGTTGTTCTGTTTTCAAGTGTCTGGTTCATTCTGTATTTAGTTAATTGTAGACATGTGACTTTATTACACATTACACTGCAAATTGTAGAAATAGGCATTCTGTTCTGTGTTTGATTTGTTTTCATTACTCTTCAGGTACACATTTTCCCTCATTGTTTCCTTCCATCCTCCCTCTCTACTTCCTTCCATCCATCCCTTCCTCCCTTTCTTTCTCACTTTCTATTTCTTTTCTCCCTTTTTTCCTCTTTTCCTATCACCACCTTCTTGCCTTGTACTTTCCTCCAAAATGTATCAGTAGCAACTTATATCTTCATACTTGCTTATTTTTTTATGAGCCAGTTGCTGGCAATTATTAGTGCATCTTTGGTTAGTTACTATTATATGTGTACACAATGGATGTTTAATGTAAACTTAGGCTTTGGACAGTTAATTTCAAGCTTTCCAGAAAATGTACATTTTATGGGCAAAAGCTCCCTGTGCTCTCTGTTACTTTGCTCTTCACATAAACATACGTATATATAGTGAAATAGACCATGGCTAAGTGGGGTCTTACATGCTCAATCTTGGGGTTTTTTAAACTTCAAGGTTACCTTTAAGCATAGCCAAGGTCAAAGACAAGGGCCACAGAAATAAACTGTCCACAGTGAACTCAGAACAAGTGACTTGGGAAAACACGAAGAGGAAGCATCATACAATCCTGTTCTAAAGGTGAGAAAAGAGACAATAATTTCTATGGTATAACGTCTTCACGGGTTTAATACAAAACTTTTACAGGTTTTTTGGTAATTAATATTTTATAGAAAAACATTCACACCTGCTCTCTGGTGTTGCTTTTGCACCATACTTGCAGAACTGAGTCCTGAGGCACTGAGCAGAAGACCTGCATAATCCACAATACCGACTATTTATTCTTTACCAGAAGCCTGTGCCTTCCCCTGCCTGATCTAGGGCCACAGACACACTGGTCGGGTGTTTCCAAGGAGCAGTGTAGCTGCTTCATGGAGAAGACACCCCTGTTCCAAAACTTAGCTTTCTACATCCACGTGTTCCAGGACCCAGTAAGCTTTTGTATTTGCTAACTTTTACAGCTCACTGACCCATGCCACCTGTTTCAATGTGTTAATATTTCTTGTCTCTACAATGTTAGTATCTTCATGCTATGTGTTTTTGTGCACATTCTTTTATAGTACTCTTGTTGCATATCTTATTTTCTGTGTATTAAAACGCAAAATGAATTATCATTGTCCCTTCTGCATATTAACATTCATTTTATTTTAATTAATTCCATTATTTTTGAATGTCTACGACTGATTGACTTACCTTTTTCCTAAGTAAATTGATCATTTTTTGTGAAATATTGAAAACCTCAACTTTTCTCTATTCATCTTTTTACCTTCTGTTTATTTTGCTTAGTTTAGGATTATATTTTATAATTTATTAATATGAACTTGACTTTGTTTTATTTTATTTATTTATTTTTATTTTAAAGAGGACAAAACAGAATAAGACCAATCAAACAAAGCAGTTAAAAGATACAGGACTTCAAAACATGAAATCAACAATAGCTACCATAATGCCTTTTGATGTCTTCAACATAGCTGCAGATAACTTTGGGTATAGTGAAAATCAAACAGAACAGAACAAATAGAAACAATAAAAACAAAACAATGAATGCAATAAAGGACTTCAATGAAAGCCAACAGTAAATCCAAAGTTGCTATCATATTATATCTTGCCATCTTTGAAATAGCTGCTCCTGCCATCGGATTTAACATAATCAAACAAAACAAAAGACAATAAAACTCGACCCAACAAAACAATGGAAATGATATAGAACTTCCAAAGCAAGACTGTAAGGAATTCACAATGGCTGCAACCCTCAGAAGGAGATTTCCCCTGCTAGATGCCACAGTGTACCACTGTCCTCTGAGCCTATAATCAGACTATTGGCCCTAGACCTGCAATGGTAGTGAAACACCAGAGCACCCCAGGCATCCAATTGCATTTCACCTCCATAGCTACCATCACAGCCTGAGTTTCTCTGGATAAGCGGGTAGTTTACAGTGGCGGCAGGGTGAGGTGTAGGGGGCACTTGGAACTTCTTGTTTACCAGCCTGTGTGCCAGGAAGGGACTGGCTCTATCTGTTTACTCTTTTATTATGTGGTCACTTTTCACTGTAGACTGACAGCTACCCATAATCAGCCCTTAACATAGTATTATGATTGCTTCGAGTTCCCTTTGCTCTTACAAAGGCATTTTACTTAACCTTACGGTTTTCTTTGTAGGTAACATGCATTTCATCTACCTCAATTAAGATTTTGGTTCTGTGCTTAATTTTTAGTTACTCAGTTATGAATACGTGTGATTTTAATTGGTGTTCTTACTCTTGGCAGTGGATAAATTTTAAAATTTGTGGGCTGATGTTTTTCAATAATTTTTGAAATATGTACAGTATTTTTTCACTCAAAATTATTTCCTCTTTATTTTACTGCTTGTGCTGAATTGCGCTCATGAATTTTTGCCATTTTAAGAGATCTGAAATATCCTTTGCAGTCTCAATATTTTACATTCTGCTTTTCTTATTTTTGCTTCAGTTTACCATACTTTATTCATATATGTTTTGGTTTAGTACTTCTTACATGTTACTCATTTTTTTTTAAGATTTGATTCTGTGGTAAATTTTTCCATTGTAATATGCATTTCCAATTTCCTTTCATTTTCTTCTGTTTATTATCATATCTTTCTTAAAATTCCATCTCTGCAAGCTGCCATGTATTTAACACATATTAGTTAATTTTCACCTTCTGCTACTTTCTTCACGTATTTCCAAAGGAGTTGCTCCTTGGCTATTAAAAATGCCTGATTGTCAAGTGGAGCTGAGGGTGGTGACCTTTGCCTGTAATTCTGGTTCTCTGGAGCCTGAGGTGGGACAGACCCTTCAGCTCAGAAGTTTTAGCCCATTCTAGACTGCAAAGCAAGGGAGAGCTAGAAACAAAGAAGAGGTGAGCAAGCAACCAGGAGAAAAAGAAATCAAGAAAGAAAGAATGCAACCAAGACAGAAAGAGGGAAAAGAGGAAGGAAGGCATAAAAAAACAAGGGTAAAAAAGAAAGAGAAAGAGGGAGAGAGAGAGACACAGAGAGAAACAGAATGAGAAAATGTAAGCAGAGATGACAAGGTGAGAGAGGGAGGGAAGGAAGGATTTAATCACTTAATTCAAGCAAAGACTCGCCTGGGCCTCCCTTGCAGGGTCTCTGCCTCTGTTTGGTCCCAGCCTGAGGGAGATCCTCCTTGATCAGGTAAGGGAGTTTCTTTTTAGGGAAATCTGAATGCTTGTGCTGATGATTTTCTGAAGACCTTGATATGAACAAATTTTAAGTGATATTTGCTTGTTGTCTCAGGAAACAAGCTTCTTGCAACTTCAGAATTTGCAAATTATCTCAAGGAGAAAACTTGTTTAGTGTGAAGTTAATATTTTAATAGTGAATTGCTCTCAGGATTGCGTTTTCTTTTGTCTTGCTATCCTTAAGTGTAGGTAGCATTCAAAATGTTGTTGAATTTTCTTCTCCTAGAGGTTTTGTGCCTGACTCTCAGAATTAAGAAGAGTGGAATTTCAACCCATGTCTGAAGATATCTCCATCTAAAAAATGTAGTTTCCTCCAGTCCTTTCTTTTTCTACCATCTTTTATTGCATAGTGATAGTGTCAACTTGCATTTCCCAAGTGAAACCTAATGTCCTTTAGGAATGAAACAATTGTACCATTGAGCAAATCAACAATCATAAGCACAGATTTTGCTAAAAACTAGGGAAATTAATTTATAATTCAATCATAGTTTGTTATTGAGCAAACATTTCATGGTTTCAACAGTTATTCTTGCCTGTATAATCTGTTATCCCTTCCCTTCCCTTCCCTTCCCTTCCCTTCCCTTCCCTTCCCTCCCCTTCCCTCCTCTTCTCCTCTCTTCTCTTTTTTTCTTTCTTGTTTCTTTTTTGTCTTTTTGAGCCTGGGACTCACTATGCCTAACTCATTTTGTACCCCCAACTGACCTTGAATTTACTGTGATCCTCCTGCCTCAGCCTCCCAAGTGCTGGGATAACAGGTATGTGCCTCCACATCCTTATTTTCTTTTCTAAATATTTAAAATGAAATTCTGCATTTTGGAAAGTTATAGACACACTGTATTTTTAGTTAGAATGCTGTTGTTATAATGCAGTGCTATCTCAGTTCAAGAAATTAATTTGTTCCATGATCCTTGAGATGTTCTTGCTCCTGTTTGCACCCCTTTGGAGTTCAAAAAGGGAAGCCAAATTTTGCCAAACACTTTAGTTCATAAAACTAATTATTCACAAACAGAAGTGTTCATGAACCAAGGCATTTGTTGTTCTCGGAATGACTGCACCCATTGTGATATAGATCTGGAGTGACCCCCAAACACTCACACACTCAGAATACAGCCCTTGGGGGGTCAGTAGACCGTGGGGGTCTTCTTCTCATCAGGATATTCATCCATTAATGTTTCTGCAGCAGAGTGTGCTCTTGAAGGAGGGGTCGGAGACCGGCCCCTGGGGTGTCCCTGGACAGCTGTGTCTCCCCTGCAGCTCCTCCTGTCTCCCTCTGCTTCCTGCGCCGTGACATGAAGAGCTAGTGTTCCATCTATCCAGGCCCCTTCTCCTCGCCATTTCTTCTTTAGTGCCACTCAACAGTGAACCGGTACAAACCTCTCCTCTTTTCAGTTGTGGCTGATAGATATTTTGTCCAAGCAATTCTAACCTGACTAACAAAACACCTGTAATCACTCTCCAAGCAGAACATTTGTTCGATATTGAGGAATCTTTGACAGAGACACAACTCTATCTGGTATAAGTCAATCACTGGTGCTGCACATGACAAAACATACAGACACAAACTTTTGGAAATGATTAGATGGGAATACCATTATTATTGTAACAGTAAGCATTTTTAAACCTAGATGGCCAGCATAAGCAAAGAAAAATGATCCATGAGAATAAAAAGTATACGTAAAAACAAATGTATAACATTTGTTACAAAAATATGGTACTTTTTGCATTCAAGTTAGACCAGCAATTGTGGCAACAGGGTTTTCCCTCTCCTTTGCTAGCTCCCATGGGAATCTATCATACCTTCCCTTCTGTCTGTCTTCTAACTTTTCTGTTACAACTCCACTCCCATGCACCTGTGATCACAAAACATGCAAGACACATAAACTTACAAACACAGAAGGAAAATTGCTAATGTAGAAAGAGTAGCAAGTCAATGTCTGTGATGAAAGTTTATTCAATAATAAATATTCGTATGCAAAATTTGACAGTTACATTTGATTGCATTTTACCAAGCGTTATAAAAATAGTACAGAAACTTTTCTACAATCTTCCACATAACCTAACTGATACTGGTGAAACAAAAGTTCATAGTTTTTTGCATAGTTTAGTGTGCAGTAGATTGAAATTATTTAAAAATGCTCCCTCTGAAGAACATTGGAGATAATCCCAGGAAAACAGAAGGTGGCAGCCTACAGGCTAAGAAGCTGAGGAAATTCCTCAGTAGAAGCCATAGGACAAGTATCTTCTACAGCACAGGGGTGGCAACAGTCATAACCATAGCCACTGAAGCCACCACAGCCATAGCCACAGCCAGAGCCACAGCCCAGGCCACCATAGCCACAGCCTAGACCTCAGTAGGAGCTGCTATAGTAGCTCATGGTGTCAGCAGTGAGCTGTTCTCTTGAGGACTAGGAAGCAGGTGTCTTGTGTCTGGGTGCCACTGGCCTTTTATATCTCCATGGTGGTGGTTGGGGAAAGCTACAGCAGTGTGGGTTACATTATCTCACTAATGAGCTTCAGGAAATATAGTACGTAGGAAAGCAAGGCTCCCAGGATTCAGACAATTTTGCTCGTATATCAGGAATCTATTAATAAAATGATTTTCTCTTTCTGTTTTCAAGACTGTGGTTCATTCTATATTTAATTTTGTGACTACAGTCTGATTATATTTATGGTACTAGTAATGAAAATAGGTATCACATTTTTTTCCATTACTCCTCAGGAATATCTTTTTTCTTTTCTTCTAGTTTCTTCTCTCTCTCTCTCTTGTTCTTCTTTTTCTTCTTTCTTCTTTTTCTTCTATCCTTCTTCTTCTTTATTCTTCCTCTTCTTCTTTTTCTTCCTCTTCTTCTTTTCTTCTTCCTCTTCTTCTTTTTCTTCTTCTTCTCTTCTTCTTTTTCTTCTTCTCTTCTTCTTCTTTTCTTCTTCCCTTCTTCTTTCCTTCTTCTTCCCTTCTTCTTCTCCTCCTTCTCCTCTTCCTCCTCCTCCTCTTCTTCCTCCTCCTTCTCTTCCTCCTCCTCCTCCTTCTGCCTCTTAAATGGGGTTTTCTTGACACTTTTATCAGTGGCCATTTATTTCCTCACATTTGCTCCTGACAAATGAGCTAATTCTTGGTTATTACTGGTAAATTTGCAGCTAGTGACTGTCATATGAACATATAGTGGACATATAATCTGAAGTTATCCCTTGAGTAAATCATCTCAAATTTCCAGAAAAAAAGTATCCATTTATGAACAGACATGCCTTGTCCTCTGAGTAACTACTTTGAAGATTAAGTTACACAATTATTAACTACTGTTATTTTCCTATTTAATTTTGAAATTTTGCTTCATTTATTCCATAAAATAATAGGAGAAACTATGTTGTGTGCTTCCCTTTGATACTCCATGTGAAACACTCCAGTCGTAATTGTGTGACACACCACCCTCCATCCTTTCTCATTGTTTTTAATCAGGACTCCCCATTGAACATGCCAAGCCAGAGGCAAGGGACCCAGAAGTCTCCACAGTGAGTTGTGAACATGTGATACAGGCAAACATATCCAGAGAGAAGGAGCACATAATTTTATCCTAATGGTGAGAAGAAATCATACAATCTGCAGTAGAATATTGTAACTTTTGCATGCACAAACTCTTGCCCATTATTTGTTTTGAGCTATAGTATTTTCAAGGAAACATTTACATCCATATGTTTATACAGCTTGGGGAGGGCTATGACACCACCATGGCATAATGGTATCGAGACAGTGACTAAAAGGTCCATAAAAATTCAAAATATTGACTATTCCTGCACAGACAGTGTTTGCCTTCCCTGACTGATCTGTACCTGTTTTTTGGTTATATACCTAGAACCAATATTGCTGCTTCATAGAAGAGATGTAGCACTATTCCAAAATTCAAATTTTTACCTCCTAAACTTGTATTGTTTTATTTTTCTAGTTTCATTGATCTATTACAGTATGTTATATCCTATGTCGATCTGTCTTCTTTCCTGGTAAGCTTCATTGTATAGATCTATGTATACTTGTGCAAACGCTATAATGATACTCTTGTACTATCTGTAATTTTTATTTTGTAACACCAAAAAGAATTGCCATTGTTGTCTGTGCAAGATAACATTCATTTTTTAAAAATAATTTCATCATATTTTGAATGCCCATGTTTTTCACTTATGTTCTTTCTAAATATCTATAATTTTTATTATGAAAAATATAAAAACAATTTTTCTCTTTAGCTTATAAATTTATTTCCTTATTTTAACATCATCTGGTAGATTTTATTAATATAGTTTTTATCTTATAATGAGGCTAGTTTTGATTGTGTGAAATTGAAGTTTGATGGTTATCCATAATCCATTCTATTTTTTTCCATAATCCATTCTTAACCTATTTTGCAACTTTTCTTCCACTCTCTTGTTTCTTTTCTGTCACTCTCTATTTTTTTTAGACAGGATTTTGTTATGCAGTTCGAATTGGCCTTGAACTCCTGTAGTCTGTCTGGCCCCCAACTGGCAGCAATCCTTGATCCTCCTGCCTCAGCCTCCTGATTGCTGGGATTACAGGCCTGTGCCACCACGTCCAGCTCCCATTGCGTCTATTAAGGAGATTTACTGTTAACCTCACTCCTTCTCTTTGTAGGTAATATAGTTTTTAAGCACCTCAGTTAAAATTTTGCTTTTGCACTTTATTTTCAATTACCCAACTATGCTTGCATGTGATTTTAATAGACATTCTGCTCTGGGAGTGAATATCTATTACTACAGTGGATTGATGTCCTTCAAAAAATTGGAAGAGATTTACCACATTTTCATATTCAGGAATGCTTTTTCTTTTTCTTCCAAATTCCACATCTATGTATCTTTTGTCATTTCATGAGCTCTCATACAGCCTTTATACTCTGCATTTTGATCTGTCTTACTTTTGCTTCAGTTGATTGTATTTTATCAATGTATATTTCAGTTCAATAGTTCACCCCAATTTTTGATTCTTAAATATATTACTATAATTGGCATTTTCCCCCTTGGCATTTTCATTTTTAAATGTACATTTTTCAAATTTCCTTTAATTTTCTTGTATCAATCTATTGTAGCACTTCAAAACTATGTGCATCTCTTCAATCATCAGTATGTTTTTCTTTTTTTATTTAGTTTGTGTGTCTGTTAGTTCCTTTAAACGCTTCCGTGAGATTCATAGTCCCAAAATGTTTTAGTAAATTTATAGAAGATCTAGAATATAATTGCGTCTCACCGTAGAGACTTCTACCGGCACACGTGTGCTATTATAAAATGCCCAAATGTCTCTGAGTGCTGCCTGGTGGCTCTTGCCTGTGGTTTTAGTTGCTCTAGAGGCTGAAGTAGAACAGTAACTTGAACTGAGACATTTAAGGTAATTGTGGAGGTTAGAATGCTAGTAAGCGTACCAGCAAGAGAGAAAGATGGAC
The DNA here is from genome assembly GCA_004027455.1 of Hydrochoerus hydrochaeris. Lineage (NCBI taxonomy): Eukaryota > Metazoa > Chordata > Mammalia > Rodentia > Hydrochaeridae > Hydrochoerus > Hydrochoerus hydrochaeris. The sequence goes on along the minus strand of PVLA01007518.1, from coordinate 22,341 downwards.
TGATAGAAAGAAAGTCTAATCTAGCTGATTTAAACAAAGATTGATATAAAATAGAGTTCCCATGAAGGATTTGTCTACCTCTATCTTCCTTTCCTCCCCCTGTTCTTTGTCTCTTTTCTCTTTCTTTCTGCCATTAAAAAGATTTCTTATCAGTAGTAACTTTTATCTTCAGCCTTGTATATAATAAGTGAACTAGTAACTGTCTACTTTTGGTAAAATTGTAGCACGTTATCACCATATGTCTACACAGTGGATAATTTATTGTTTGAGTAAACTATATTTGTTTCCAGAAAACAAATCTCCATTTTGTGAACAAAGACTGCATAATTTCTATGATGCCATTTGTAGATCTGTGTAGAAACATGATAGATGTAATTGTTGAAATACGCCATAGTTAAATTGGATGATCCGTTCTCAGACCAGCCCTAATGGTGTGTGAATAATTTCTGCTATGTAATATCCTAACTTACAGTTCTGTAAACTTTTCCATTATTTGTTTGGGAAATAACATTTTAAAGAAAAAAATTCACATCCGATAATTTACTCATGATCTAAAGCTGCTTTGATAAAACAATGGCAGAACTGAGTGTTGAAACACTGACCAGAAGATCTGCAGTCCCAACTAATGACTACTTTTGCACAGAAAATATTGCCTTCCCCAACTGACATGTAAAGACTCATCTTTTCTGGGTATAAAACTAGTTCCAGTAACCCTAGATCAAAGAAGAGACATTACTATTTCAAACTTTGACCTTTTATCTCTTGTTATCCTACTAAGTACTTAATGTTTTATTTTATGACTTTTTCAGTTTCATTTATTTAGGACAGTGTATTGTATTCCATGTTCATCTTTCTCTTTCATAGTAAACTTGTTACACACAGCTACATAATTTTATGCAATTTTTGTCATGTACATAATTTTATGCATTAAAACATCAAATAGTCATTGTTCTATGTACATATCAATATTTCTTTTTATTTATGTTATTCTGAAATGTTTTGAATGTCCATGCTTTCATTTGAATCACTTTCTTCCTAAACCTGTCATTTTTATTGTTAAAAATTGAAAAAAAAACTCTTTACTTTTCTTGCAATTTTAATGTCAACTTTCTTTACTTTTAAGATAATATTTTATGTTTTATTAATATATTTTTTCACTTTAGTTCATTGTTGGGCAATTTTGAGTGACTAAAACTGTAAATTTATGATTACCCATGATTGAACATTAACACATTATATTTTCTTTCTACCTGCTTTGTTTCTGTAGAGAAGTTTACTGTCAGCCTAATTGATTCTCTTTGCAGGTAACATATTTATTTTGGGTGCTTCAATTAAGTTTTGACTTTATAATTAATTTTCAACTACTGAGTTATACCTATATATTGTTTTTATTGGCTTATTTCTCTTGACAGTGAATGCCTTTTAGAATCTGTGGACTGATATGTTTCAACTGTTTTGAAGAAGTATATAATATTTTCTATTCCTAAATGGTCTTTTTTTTTGCTGAAATCCTTTTATATGTTTTTCCATTTCACAATAGCTGACAGTTGGTTTATATTCTGTTCACCATTTTACATTCGAATTTTTCTTACTTTTATTTTCTTTAACTATACATTGTCAATGTACTTTTCAGTTTAATAATTCACCTGCATTTTTGATGCTTAAATACATTATTTAATTTTTTGATTACTAGACTATACGTATGGCTCTATGATGAATTCAACTTATTATTTAATTCACTTTTTGAAAATTTCCTTTAATTATATAGGTATTCTAAAATTTCCTCTCTGGAAACTATAGTAGATTTTTTTAATGTTTAGTTAGTTTTTATTGTCTGTTACTTTTTTCATACATCCATTGATTTTCATAATCCCAACATTTTTAAATTAAATTATAGATAATACATACAGCATTATATTTCACCATGAAGATATTTATGGTTGCTCTTTTACTGTTAGAACATGTTTCATTGTCTAATAGAACTGGGCTTGGTGACACTTGTCTGTAGTTTCAGGTACTATGGAGCTTCAGTCACAAAAACCCTTGAGCTGAGGAATTTTAGCTCATCCTGGACAACACAGACAAGATCCATCTGAAATAAAAAAATAGGCTAGGATATAAGGCAGGAAGAAAGAAAAAAAGAAAGAAAGAAAGAAGAAAAAATAGAAGAGAAAGAAAAAGAAAGGGAGAGAAACAGAAAGAGAAAAAAAGAAAGAGAAAGAGAGAGAAAGAGAGGGAGAAAGAAAGAAATAGAAAAAGAAGGAAAGGAAAGGAGAAATAAAGAAAGTCTGATTGCCATAATTCAAACACAACTTATGCAAAACAAGGCTCCCTGCAAACATCTCTCTACCTGCATTGGGGCCACCATATAAGAATCTTCCCTTTTCAATTAAGGGTTCTCTTAGAAAACTTTGAACTCTCTTGTGATTGTTTCATCATCTGATATGGACAATACTCCCAGTTCCAAATAGCTTAGATTGTTTGCTTATGAAACCAACATCTGCAACTTTAGAATTTTTAAAGTATCTCATTGGAAATGGTGACATGTCAAGCTCAGCATTTTAGTGGTACATCATTTCAGGATTTGTGTATTTTTATGTCTCCAATTGTGGTTCAGTAGCCTGAATTGTGGGTCCTATCTAAAATTCTGCTGATTTTACTTCTCCTAGCAGCCTTATGCATGTATTCTAGAAGCAAAATCATTGAAAAAAATTTTTACTATGAGCATATTTGTGCCTTAATATTTCCTTTTTTATATTAGAATTTAATTCCATTTGGTGGTCTCAGATTTCCCAAGTGGAACCTAATGTCTTAGAATGGAAGCAATTTTATTTTGGAGAAAATCAGCATGCATGAACACATGTGTTTGATAAAGACCAGATTTCTAGGTTAAAAAATCTAGCTTTAATTTGTTACAGATCAAATATATTATGATTTTGGAAATAATTATACTTTATTTTAATTCTACAAGTTTGTTTTATTTCTCTTACATCTTTCACCTACTCAAACTCTGCCCAATGAAAGTTCCTTCCCCCATTGCTATGTATAGTGCGTATAATATTCCCAAAGGTTAGACTAAAGTAGTATGCTTTGTGATGCTATTTGGTGTGATGTTGGTGAGATGGAATGTTAATATTATTGCTGACATTTTCACCTATTATTCTTTAGATCTAGAATTCCCCCCTAAATTATCACTCTCAGAGGCAGAGCTCTGGAAAAGTAATTGGATCCCTGGGGTGCGAGATTCAGGGTATAGTTAGAGGCTGGTCACTGAGCGTGTGATCTGGGAAGGTATATCTTTCTTTTGTGCTGGTTGTTTCTGTTTCTGCTTCTTGGTTGCCATGAGATGAATAGTGTGTTCTCTAGCCGGGCTTTCTCCCCATGCCATGAGTGTCTTGGTGCTAGCTGAGTCTCACACAACATAAACCTCTCCTTGGGTATATTGTGGTGTCAAATATTTGGTCCAAATGATGAGAAAATTGTTTGAAATGACACTTACGTTCATTCTTTAGGCAGAGTGTTGTTTTAAATATGAGAAACATTTACTGGAGGTACATCTCTAGTTGATTTATTCAAATCACAGGTGATGCAAACATTACAAGACCCAGACACAATTTTAAATGATCAGATGCAAATACAGCTATTATTGTAGAAATAGTCATTTCAAAAACTTAGATGAACATAAGCAAACGCAAATGGTGGGTGAGATTAAAAGATACATGAAAATTTGTATAATCATTGAGAAAGATTTGATATTTTTCCCCATCGAGGTTAGACACCCAATTATTTCAAGAGCTTCCACGTTCTTTCTTCCCCTCTCCTGTCTTCCTTTCGTTGCTATTTCTCTCCCACAATGCTGCAACTGCACAATTGTGCTGAATCACAAATATATAAGCAAAACTCATAATACAAGAAAATAGCAGCAAGACAACATTTTTTATTAATTTATTTAATAATTTATCTTTGTATACAAAAATTGAATGTCAAATTTGCTCAAGTTTTATGCACTCTTGCATTGATAATACAGAAGCTTTTATACACATAATTTCTCGAGACAATAGATACATATAAGACAAAATCGTATGCTACATTAGATTTGCTTTTTTTTCATGGTTCAGTATATTATTTTTGTTTTGAAGATCTTTAAATGTTTCTCACTTGAAAGAAATTGAAAACAGTTGCAAAAAACAAAACAAAACAAAGCAAAAAACAGGATGATGTATCCAGTAGGTTAGCAGTGGTGGAAACTCCTCAGTAGAAGCCATAGGACCAGTATCTTCTGCAGCACAGCGGGCAGCAGCTGTAACCATAGGCACCAGAACCACCATAGCCACCATGGCCATAGCCACAGCCACAGCCATCACTCAGGCCACCACAGTAGTTGCTGTAGTAGCACAGGGTATCAGCAGTGGACCATTCTGTTGAAGATCTAGAAGTTGGTGTCTTATGTCCTGATGTCCCTGTTTTCCAAGTGCCTTTTTTACCTCCTCGGTGGTGGGCAGGGAAAATCACAAGCAAGGCAGCATCGCAGTCTCACCAATGAGCTTTAGACAGCATCATGAAAGACTTTGTTTATTGAGAAAACAAGGCCCTCAATGCTGACATAATTTGGTACCTAAGTTTGGATTCCATGATGAAATTATGGGCCCTTAAAGTGAAACTTGTTATATTTCCAAAGCTCAAGGCCATTCTATATATAGTTAAAATCTGTACTTATGACTTGATCATATGGTCTGATGCAACCATGGAAATATCAATTCCATTTTATTTTCATTTTGTTTTGTTTCAATTCTTGTGAATCACGTTTTCTTTTTTCTCTTTTCTTTACTTTTCAGTTCTCTTTCTTCTTATACTCTTTCCTTCCTATCTTCTTTTAATCCTTTTCTTTTTCCTTTGTTTATCTCTCCTCCCTGTCTTCTTTTCCTTTCTTGAGAAGTCTTAACAACTTATTTCCTGAATCTTGCTCATGACTAATGTGGTATGTGAGTAACTTGGTGGGAGGTAACTATTGCATTTGTACATTGTGGACATTTAATCTAATTTTATTACTTGATTAAATGTGTTCAAGCTTCCTAGAAAATAGAACTATTTTATTGACAGAATAAAATGGTTTATTGGCAGAAATTCTATATGTACTGTACTTCTCTATGTCTCTTCATATAAAAGTTTTGTAGATGTAACAGTGTACGTATAGGATTACTTTATGTGCTGCATTCTCAATTCTTAGGTTTGTTTTATTTGTTTTAATGAAGTTTTGCCTTTCACCTCATAAATGGGTTGATTACTGGTTCAGTTGTGACATTTCCCCTAAAATGTGTGACAGTAAGAAAGGGACCAAGTAAACACTGTTCTCTTTCTTGTTTCACAGATTTAAGGTGCTAGGTGAAGTATTATTGGAAATAGGGATACTCAGTCATGGATTTCTATCTTTTGTTTTATCTAAATTTTTACTTAAATTCATTAAATATAAATTTTCTTTCAACAAATGAGACTTATTATGGGTACACCACTCCCTGAGATTCAGAATCAAGCAAATCAATTTAAAGTATGTGTTATTATCCAAATGAGGGTGTTGGAGGATTTTAACAAGGATGGAAGAAGATTTCCCTCTGATTTTATAGTTGCTGAACAAAATTTCATCTGACTTCAGAAATCCTACTAACAATACACCTATTATTACTGAATTCTGAAAATGCACATACATGTTAAATATGATGGAAATTACTTCTACCTCACATGGTCTGTTTTAGGTCAGGTTTAGATGTCTGAGAGAAATTGTCATGTACTGGTTGGCCTCATTCGGCCACTGAGTAGAAAAGTATTTGCCAGTAACTATTTGCCAATCATTTTTAACATTTTGTTATGTGAAATTTACTGTTTTCCTTTCTCTTACTTCCAGTTTCTTGTCCATAACTGAAACATTAGCTGTGACCAAAGGAAAAATGGAGAAACTTTCAGTGTTGTTAAAAAAATGTGGGTTTTTTTTTGTGTTTTGAATTAAAAAAAAAAGATTCAGTAGGTAAAATACATATCTAATGCTATACATTTTCCATATTTCTGCAAATAAAATAGATTTTTCAAGTGTGCAAATAATGCTTGGTGTCTGTACTGGTCAATTGGAATTTAATCAATACTGTTGATTTTTAAAATATTATGCCTGAATAACATTCAGAAAAGTGTTTGTTATTAGTAAATAAGCTAGACAATCCTCTAATTAATATAATGCACAATTGTGTTGCCTGGTTGTCATTTTCCAGTATCGGGAAGCATCTTAAGAATAATCGGAATGTATGGTAAAAGTTTTGCTGGATTTCAAAGAGAAAAGTTGAAGGCATAAGGTTATCAATGGTGGGTGTGAGATGGAGCCATGACTCAGCACTTTGAGGACTGCTGAGCTGAACTGGTAAACAACAGATCCTTTCTAGAAGATTTTGTATCTAACACTGGGTTCCCAGCAGCTACCACACAGAAAATCGAATCCTTACAGGACCTGCATCCCCATGATGGGGGCATGTAGATAGCTTCATGTGAGGATCAGGCAGCAAATCATCTCCTGCCTGAGACACAGTGCTGAGTAACTCTGCCTGAAGTTGGGGTGCTGCTAAAAAGAAAGACAGGGGTTGTCATAGTGATAACAATGGGGACTATGTTGTTGAACACAAGTGTTAATTAAAAGTTTGATATGTGAATAATTGTTTGTCTGATCCAGTGGAGCAGTGGCTCCTGTGTCACATGGAAGTAAATTATAGGAAGCAGGAAGAAAATAAGTGATACTAGGATCCTTGGGTTTTTAAGTAGGCTGAAACTTCAGGAGACATGGAAGACAGCATTATTCTTTAGGGTTCATCTTTGTCTCTCTGTTCATCTTGTTTCTTTATTTCAATCCTTCTCCCTCTGTTCATTTCTTTTATATACACTCAAAGAGAAAGAGCAAAAATCATGAAGAAAAATCAATACAATTGTATCAAAGCACAATTTTTGGGTTTCTCAGCATATTAAACATGAGCTTTATTTTTTCCTGTGAAATAAACACACAGTCAGCCCTCTGTCTCCGCATTCCTCATCCATGGATTAAATTGATGTTGGAATGAAACCGTTTTGAAGGACAAAGTAGCTCTACTGAATAAGTACAGATTCTTTATTCATTACTCCCTAATTAATAGAGAATAACAGCCGCTTTCATAAAATTCACTTTGTATTATGTTTTATAAGTTATTTAGAGGCAATTTAGAGTTTGCAGGATAATTAGTAGGGAATGTGCAAATATTTTACCTTTTCATATGAAGACCGAGCAATTATATATTTGGTATTCTCAAGGGTTATGAGACCACCGTTCTGCAGAAAACCAGGGGTGCTGGTTAAAAGGAAGAATAAGATTAACAGCAAAAGTATAAAGGATTTGTATTTACAGTATTAAAATACATCCCACTGGATTCAGTTATTCCAAATGGAAAATGCTGAAGCTGAATACTTTTTTGTTAGTAACCAGGGATAAAGTTCTTTTATTTTAAAAACAAAAAAGGATAAAACAGATACAGAATTTCAAACAAAATAATAGGAAATCAACACTGGTTAATATATTGCCTATTGTTAACTTCAAAGTAATTATTCAGATTATAAAATTTGGCATAAAATATTGTGACTGTGGAGGCGATGTGGAAAAACAAAGTAGATGACTCTTTCAGGTTGTGCTGTTAGGAAGAAACTTGATGGAAGCCATAGAACTCGAATACTGTACTGAAATGAGCAGCCATAGTCAATGAACAGGCACCACAGTGGTTTCTATTATGGGGAACAGAACCTGGGGACAGAAGTTGAAGGTTGAGTCAAGTTACAGAGACTACTTCCTCAGAGTGAGTGCTGGCAAATGTAGAATGCAGGGTCTTTAAAAAATGCTTTAGTGTTGTGGCAAAATATATGAGAAGTTCTATCCTTATAATTCATACTGTCATTCAAATAAAGTACCATCAGTCTAAATGTAGGGGAATGACTGCATTATTACATGTAATGTGTTAATATCAGTTCACTTGTGTTCTGAAGTATTTATGATTTACCTAATTAAAGATATTTTAGTTTGGCTTAATTTCTTTCAGTTATTGCATTGATAAAGTGAAGTCACCATTTTTTTGCATCATTTCTACCATAGTTAAGGAAATTTGAGAAAAGGAAATTGTACCTAAACCTAATTTTTCATCTCTCACACATGCAGATTCCCTAAGTAGTGTTATTACACCCAGTGCCATTCTTTGTCAGTGAGACTCTTGGTGGCCATAACTTCAATTTCTCCCATAATTGCAGTTGAATCATGGAATTCATTTAAATTACATGGTTTACACTAATACATCATTCAAATAATTGGCAGTCCAGGTGATGTTGATAGGGAACTGTCATGTGCTAGACAATTTTGATGCAATGTTTTGCATTAATATCCTTAGTAAGATGATACTTTCCAATGTAATCTCTTTTCTTCCTCATTATAGCATTATGTGCTACAAGATGGCTTGTAAGCCTGGAAACAGATGGCCTTATCTTTCACTTTACCATTACTTTGTTGTTTCTGCAGCAACATGTCTGTTCAAAGTGCGCAGTGAGTCAGGAAGCTCGTGAGATTCTTGGCCCTGTTTTAATCTTTCTTGACTTGTCTGAGAAGACTGGTGCTTTGTGAAGACAGATCTTCCTTAAGGTAAAAATATTGCTCCATGGATTTCCTTAAGATGTGATAGAGATAATTATTTTCTGGTCCCTTATAGATTTATGGGACACAGAGAAAACACTTTATGAACAAAAAGAGCACAACAAAGTGTTTAATTGACTCAAAACAAATGGCATCAGATGAGCAGTGGAGACCATCATTAAAGCAGTCGGCAACAATGGAACCTTGGACTGAAATGTAATTCAATTCTGTTCCACTTAAATTTTAAAAATATAGTTTATGCCAGTCAGGTCTGAGTCTCTCATCAGAGATCAAAATAGCTCTCATTAAATATGAATTTAATTCACTCAATAAAATGTAATTCTTACTACAATCCAGTGATGTTTCAGGGTTACAGATTGTCTTCTGTTGATATTTTTATGAGAGAATGACACAGCTGAAAATGTAGAAAGGGTATTTTTCAGAAAGATGCTTTTGAGAGGAACTTGCAGTGTAAGAGAATGTAAATATTCCAGTGTCATCCATCTGGAGTTAAAATAATTTACTTTACTGTCCTGTATTGTACAAAAGATGATCAACATGAATATTTAAGCAAAATATTATTAAAGAAGAAAACAGACACAATGCTTTTATTTCCCCTCTGAGCACTCCCTGTCTCTCCAACACACTTTTTCTATTGTTTTTGCCCCTTTCTGTAGCAGTTCTGGAGCCCTCTTTCCTGAATGTCTTTAGTTGTGATAACAAAAATGTACAATGAATGTTGCTACTAGAACCATTTTATGGAAAACAGGCTTGTAGAAACCCTGAGGTATGTCATTAGTCACCTTATTCAATAGATCTGGCAGCATGCAACTTCTGAGTCTTCCCCAAGTTACAGTGCCTACCAAAGACAAAAATCAATGAATAGATTCGGGACATCAAGGCAGCCATGACAGCATAACTAAAGACACTCATGAAAGAGGACTCCAGAACTGCTTCAGAAAGTGGCAAGAATGGTGGAATAAATGTGCTTGAAACAAGCAGTAGTAAGGGCAATGTGCCTTTTACTATAATAATTATTTTAAACTAATTTGAACTTGTAGATTTTAATTGCAACTCATACAAAGATTTACCTTAATTTTCTTTCACCTTGATCACATGTGTTGGTCTTTTGTAGAGGCCTTAGAAATGCACAGGCTTCAAATACAGACTGATGTGTAAAGATGTTTACAAGAGCTCTTTAATAGAGCACATGCCACAGCACTGACAGAGCCACACAGCACCAACAACCAGGAAGCATGGCACGATTTTCTCTCTTGTTTTTTTGGTACTGTAAACAAGCCACAACAAGAATGTGAGGTAGAAAGAATGAAATGCAATCACATGGAAACACAATGTCACATGGAAATTGCTTAGAATGAGTATGGAGATCGTGTTGTTGTAGGCATCATATCATTAAACATTAATGTGTGAGAATGTTACAGATAGCAGGGGAGATACAGGGGCATATTGAGGAATTTTATATGAACAGTTTAGAGAAACTAATCAATGCATTTTAGCTTTTGTCTTTTCTTTTAAAAACATTTGAATAATTTGTTGTATTGCAACAAGTGTAAGAATATTATAAACAAAAACTTCTATGTCCTCTTACTTAAAATTAGTCAGCTGTTCATGTTTCTGTGCATCTACCTTACACGTTTTACCTGGCCCCATATCCCTTTTCTTCCACCATTTCAATCATTTGACCTCTGTCAACATGTATCACTGCCCTTCAATGTCATTGTTCCCAATGTGTGTACTGGACAGGTACAACAGTGACAGTCTGTTATTAGGATATGAGTTGTCAAAACACAAGATACCCTCTTTTTCTGAGGTTCCCTTTTGTCTCAGTAGTGCCATGGGGTTGCTGTAGCTATGTTCCAACAGCAGCAAAAGGACTGTGGCCAGTTTCTTCTTCTCCTTTCTATTGGACACTTACATCTTTGTTCTCCTGAAAAGTCTAAACAGCAATTGAAGAAGACATGGGTTAATATCAACTGCCATATTTTACAGATCTATGGAAGTCAGCTCAGAACTAAATTGAAGGAGGGAGGTAGTTTTATTGGTGGGAAACCTAAAGAGTATAGTGTAAAGCTGCATTAGATAAAAGCTAGTTATGGATGGGGTATGCACAAAGCACCCTCAGTTAACCTAAAGAGTATAGTGTAAAGCTGCATTAGATAAAAGCTAGTTATGGATGGGGTATGCACAAAGCACCCTCAGTTAATGCTCTGCATATGCATAATAGTGAATTGATATTGACAGCTATAGCATGAGCTCAGGATAATTTTATTCACTAGTCTAATATCTACTGATAGACTGTCCCTCACAGAAGTGATCTATATAAATCAACTGTCCCTACATTTTTTCAAAATGATAGAAAAAACATGAGAGAAAAAACACATATCAGTGGATTTTACACTTTGTTGAATGCAAACATGCATGAGAGAAAAAACACATATCAGTGGATTTTACACTTTGTTGAATGCAATTTTCCCTGTTAGCCAACCCACAATGCCACTTTAAACAATCTAGTTTTCTGACCATTCAGAATCCCTAGAAATAAAGATGTGTATCTAGAAAATCTGTTAACAGTTACCCATGAGACATAGAGAAGAAAATGAACTATCCATGCTTCAACCTGCCCATAAAAATGAATATAAATGCCAAGAATATTTCAGGCAAAGATAAAATTATTGAAAAAAAACCCCAATATTTTCACCTCAAAGTTGGTAATTTACATGGAATGTGCAATGTAAACATTTTTATGAATAGTAAGGGATTACAGGAGATTTTGATCAATCAAATTTAAACATGTTCAATTAAACAACTAATCTAATGATGGAATATTGTACAATAAAATTTTCCTTCTTGGGAAAGTGAAATAATTTACTCATACAATAGCAGAAAAATAGTTGGAAGGATAAAAGGATGAGTTCTACTGATGAAGCAGCTCCAGAAGTTTCTCAGTAGAATCTATAAGACCAATATCTGCCATGACAAGATGGACCAAAGTAGCCATATCCATTGCCTCCACAGCCATAGCCACAGCCCAGGTTGCCACAGCCCAGGCCACCACAGTAGTTACCATAGTAACACATGGTGTCAGTGCAAGGTTCAGCTGAGGAGCTGGCTGTCAATTTACTTGTTGTGGATGTTACCTTTTGTCCATGGCCCTTTATACATTGGCCATGGTATGAAGGACAAACTACAGACATGTTTCATATTGATACACATTGTAAAGTTTTAGAATATATAATTTGTTAGGCATGAGGAAGATTTTATCACTAAGGATTTTTTTGCTATTATGACTTCATTCTCTTAATCAAAGTAGATATTTTTAACCAGCAACCTTAAACCCAGAATGCCATGTATGGTACCTTGTTTTTGTTCATTTAACATCTATGACTGGTATGCCTAGGAAACACATTCTTCTTGTCATTACTATAATTTTATTTCTGTACTTTTCACTTCAAAATGAAGCTAGCTTTAGGATTTATGAATGTCTTTGTTAGGAATGCAGGTTTATGAAATTTCAAATTATTTCAAATTACTTAATCATTGTCTAAAGGAGTAAGCACTTATCTGTCCTAGAAATAAAATTTCAATGATTATTTACTATTAAATAATTCTTTATATGTTTGCTTGTTTTAATGCCACCTTTCACCTTGACATTTGTTTTTTAATTTTACTTAAAGAGAAAAAAAGCAAAACAGAAAAAGGGGTAGAAACAATATGGAATTTCATAAAAAAATAAACAGTAAGAAATCACTAGTTGATAAATCACATACTGTCTTCCTACACATAGTTATTGAAGTTACAAAATCAAAGCATCCAAAGCGGACATTCAAACAGTGAGACTGCAAACAGTTCTGTTCAATGAGCCAATAAAAACTTAGTAACATCGTTATCAATCCTACACACCCAAACATAACTGCAGTTATATCCTTCAGAGAAATTTCTTTTCCTCCTTTTACTTTTTAAGTCCATTATCTGTTTAGTTGTATCCTGTTTCAAGTTGCTCAGTAGCTTACTGACATGTTTTGTTGTTGTTATTTACTTTTAAATCACCCTTTATTGTTCTGTTGCTTTGCTTTTGAGTTTTTTCTCACCCATGTCCCATGGATCAGCTTTGGTGGAGTTGGGAGTTTTCTGGTGTTATTTTGTTACTTTGTTATCTACTTTTTGTTTTGAAGGTGGCAAAATACTGCAGAACAAGACAGAACAAACCCCTGTGAAACAGTGCAGTGAAATTAGCACAGAACCTCACAGCAGCTCACCAGGACAACAGTACATCCCATTCTGTTCACATTAGCTGTTCTTTCAATCAGATAGAGCAAAATGGAAGGAAATATCGAACTTATAAGAACATAATATTGAATAGAGCAGTACTGCTAATCAGAACTGAGCAAAACAGTGATAAAAAGATTTGCCTTCAAAGAGATGGTAGAAGGAAATCCCCCTTACTTGCCACACTGCATACATTGATCCTCCCAAGAGATACTCAGACCTCTGGCTCCCACCTGCTAACGGGGGAGTGGAATGGATCAATGTCTGGTTCTTAGCCTGCAGGTTCACTGCCGCTTACCAGGGCAGCGAGCTGGCTGCCTGTTCTCCCAGCGCTCTAAGTTCCAACATGATGCAGAGCTCAGGAATCGCTAATAGTTCTTGTCCTGGCACGGCAGCGGCTTGTGAGGCTCCCAGCCACTTACCGGTGCAGCAAGCTGGCTACCGGTTCTCCCAGCCCTCCCAATTCCAACATGATGCAGAGCTCAGGAAATGCCAATAGTTCTCACCCTGGCATGGTGGCAGCTGGTGAGGACCCCAGCCATTTACCAGGGTGGCAAGCTGGCTGCCTGTTCTCCCAGTGCCCCGAGTTACAACATGATGCCAACATTTGTTTTTTTTCGGTGTTCTGACCTTAGTGTATTAAGACTAATACTGACGTATATCATTTCCATGAAGTTGTTTATTAATTTTCCTTATACATGTTTATTTCATCTCTCAGGTAACTATAGATTTTTTAAAATTTAATTGTATGTCATAATCTTTAAAGAAAAAAAAACTGTCCAAGATTGAGATACTGATGCGATCTCAGGCCACATCCATGTGTTGGTCCACATCCACATCCATGAGATCTCCCTAAGTCTTCCTTCTCTGGATCCAGCATGCCCCCCCCTTCAGATACCCTCCAGGATTAACATATTTCTGCAGAAAACATATCCAAAACATTGGCCTAACTCCAGACTGACAGGCAGGAATGGATTTGAGTCAGTTTTACTTACTAGAGATATAACTACCCATTTATGTAACCTGTGGTCTCTTTCCTCAGCATGATTATAATTCTTCATTTTGTATGATAAATATTCTAAACTTCATATTTGAAATACTCCTTGTCTACATTTCATAGGCCCTGATTACACAGAAGATTGTTTTATGAAAAAATAGTAAGTAAAAGTAACACAATTTGCTTTGGTGAATCCTATGATACTGTATTTTCTATTTATTGGCCACTAAGCAACATTTTCTCCCCTTTACCTCTTTTTGTAACTAATTTCCAGACATACCTGTTTTCTGAGTTCCTTCCTAGGATGGTCTGCCCAGAGAATCTGTCAGTAGCAAGCCCCTAGCAAATAAGGAGATGCAAAAGGCTGTCAGTTGCTAGATTATTGCCTTTGCATAGGTAAAATGATACAAAGGCAGGGGGTTAAAGTATGTTTCCAGGCAGAATACTGCTTGCATATTGTCACTCTTTTAAATCTCCTTATGCTTCTTATGTTCCTCAGTTAATAGTGAATCTGACAAATTTAAAGGGTTTTGTTCACTTTTGTTTTAGTTATTTCTCATGGGTGTGTATATATTTGTTTCTCTGTATTACATCCTTCTCTGCTTAACTTACACAAGCCATTTCTATGACCTTAACCAAATCCTGAAACCAATGCAGTCAATATATATCAGCTGTCCCATATGAGGATCATATGTAATATATAAATACAAACTAATGCAACATACTATTATATGGTGCCAAATATCCTGCATTGTTTTCTTCTTTGGAAAATTCAACTTTCCTAACAAGCATGAAGTAATTCTAGTAACCTGTACTAGTAGCCCATAAGGCTGTATCAGTAAAAATGTCCTTCAAAATATAAGGCACAGAATATGCCCCATGGGAAATTTCAATGTGTTTATCTAGAAATAATCTATATCTATGTCTATATATCTATATATATAATTCAACTTGATAATTTTATATACATTTTGAAATTGTGATACTATGAAAATATTTAATACATCTGTTAATTCGTGGGTTGCTATTTATTTTTGTTTAGATCTATCTTTCAATGCAATTACCTATAACATAGTATATTTTAACTCTTGTTATTGAGAGTCTGTGGGACTTATTCAACTTGTATTCCTGAAATTCTGTATCTTTTTATTAAGTCTCAGTGATTTGCACTCTACGTATGTATGATTACTCTAGGATGGTAATATATTTTAAAGTCAGGAGGTGTGATTCTTCTAGCATTTTTTCCTTAATACTGTTCTGGTTCTTCAGGATCTTTGGAAGGATGTGAGTTTAAAGATTGTTTTTCTTTATTTATGTTAAGAATGCCATTGAGATGTTTGTAGAAATTGTCTCAAATGTATAAATTATGTGAATGAGTCTTTATGTTTTAGCAATATTACTTCTCCCAATTCATGAACATGGGATCATTTTTCTTGTAGCTGTAGGTGCTTTAATTTTGTGCATCAATATTTTATAACTTTAAGTATTTAGTTTTCCAGTACTGGTAACTTTATTCCTTAAGATTTCATTCTTTTACTGGTATTATAAATGTGATTATTTTTCTTAAATTCCTTTTCAAATAGTATGTTGCATTTGCACAGATATGCCACTAGATTCATGTACTCCTATTTTGTATCCTGTTATTTTAATAAACTTATGTATTAATTTCAACAGCTATTTTATTTTATTTTATTTTATTTTAATTTTTTAAGCAGTTCCACATATGTGATTGTATGTCATCTGCAGAAAGAAATACATTTTCTTCTTTCCTAATGTGTGTGTGATTTTCTTTTCTCTTGTCTCATTTCTCTCTCCAGGATTTATAATACTGTGTTAGATAGAAAAAGTAGATTTGAGACCCTTTCCTAACATGAAGACTTAGGGAAAAGATTCTTCCATAACTATGATGTTATCAGTAGAACTTTCTTGCATGGCTTTTACTTTTGTATGGTCACTTCCTTCCGTATCTAGCTTAGATCTTTATCACAAGTATCTTTCAAGTTTTCTCAGACATTTTGGCATTGCTTGAGATGATTATAGTTTTGTTTCAGTCCATGAATCACAATACATATGGTATTAGTTAATTTGCCATACAGTAGTGAGTACCGGGCCGCCCTAAGTTTCCTGAGCAGGGACACTTGAGACTGTCTGAGATGTCCTCCAGTGGCTTTTGAGAGTCACGCTTGGCCCAGCGTGAGCTTCCCTTCTTTCTACCCGGAAATGAGGTTGAGTGATTGTGACCACACAAGTTTCTCAGGGTTTCAGGGCTGAGTCCATTTCAGTTCAGAGTTCAGAGTTGCTTCAGCCATCACCTCTGCTACAAAGGAAACTGAGAGCGACATCTAAAGTCGATGCCCTGTAGGAGTAGTGTGGGTGGGGGAGAGAATAGTACAGGCTGGGCCTTTGTCTGGGCCATAGCAGTGCTGTGGGTTCTTCCCTCAGAATTGACCAAGCTCAGTGAAGCCTGCAGCTGCTTAAATATTCATGATGTTTGTGCTTGCCCCAATCCATGTCTTGCTCTTTCTCTGACATACTAAGTTGCTTTGAATCAGGGTAGATCTTCAGAGGAGAAAAGATAGTACAAGCTCTGTGCTTAGTTTTTTATAATGCCATCTTGCATCTTACCAATGTTCAATACCTCTAGGAAAATCTTCCCTACATTCTGATGCTCTGCCTCAAACTCAAGTGTATTAGTAGCTGATTTTTTCTCCCTGTATTTTGGACCTTTCTTGTGGAGAGAAGCGTACCAACCACCTCTAGTTAGCCATCTTGTGACATCATATTTTATTTTTAAAATTTTATTTAAAGAGAAAAAAACCAGAAAAAGGATAGAAATATTACAGAATTTCAAAAAAAAGATAAACACTAAGAAATTACTAGTTCATAAATTACATATTTTTCTTTTAGAAATAGTTGTTCAACTTACAAAATTAAAGCACACAAAGTGGACACTTAAGCAGTGAGACTGCAAACAGATCTATTGAACAATCCAACAAGAACTTAGAAATATGGTTATCAATCCTACACACCTAAACATACATGCAGCTATATCTTTTATAGTGCTTCCTAGTTCCTCTTTTTTACAATAGCAATTGTACATTTTTAAAATTTTATTTAAAGAGAAGAAAAAAATCAAAACAGAAAAAAGGGTAGTAACAATACAGAATTCTAAAACAAAGAAAGAAAAAAAAAGAAAAAAAGGAGAATGAGAAAAAGCCCCACTAAGAAATCAGTAATTTATAAATTACATAATGTCATCCTGGATGTAGTTGTTCAAGTTACAAAGTTAAAAGATTCATAGTAAACATTCAAACAGTCAGACTACAAAGAGTTCTGCCCAACTATCCAACAAAGATTCAGCAATATGTCATCTATTTTTACACATTCAAACATACATGCAGTTATATCCCTTAGAGCATTTTCTTTTCCTCTCTTTTTTACAATAGCAATTACACATTTTGATTTTATTATACTTGTAGTTCTTATTTACTTTTTACACTAGAGACACAATATGATATTTGTAAGTATGTTTCTTATTTATTTCACTAATGAGGATAGTCTCAAGTTGTCTCCATTTACCCATGAAGGCCTCAAAATCATCTTTTTTATAGCTGAGTAATATTCCATTGTATAAAAATGCCACATCTTTTTCATCTGCTCTGAAGTTGATGGGCATCTTGGTTGTTTCCAGGATTTAGCTATCACAAATTGTGCAGCTATGAACATGGGTGCACATATGTCACTGTGATATGAACTTTTCAGTTCTTCGGGGAAAATGCCCAGGAGGGGGATAGCTGGATTGAATGGAACTTCCAATCCTAGTCTTCTGAGAATTCTCCATATGGATTTTCCGTAATGGTTGCATAGTCTACATTCCCACCAACAGTGGAGCAGTGTTCCTTTTTCCCCGCAGCCTCGCCAACATTTGTTATCAGTTGATTTCTTGATGGCTGCTATTCTTTCCAGAGTGAGGTGGAATGTCAATGTTGTTTTAATTTGCATTTCTCGAATGACCAGTGATGGTGAACATTTCTTCATGTATTTATTTGCCATTTGTATAACTTCTTCTGAGAACTGTGTGTTCATCTCAGATGCCCATTTTTGGAAAGGGTCTTTAAATTGGGGGGGGGGCTTGATGTTTTTCAATTCTTTATATATTCTGGACACAAGTCCTTTGTCTGAGGGGATGCTGGCCCAAAACTCTTTCACACTTGGTGGGTTTTCTTTTCACTCTGTTAGTGATTTCTTTTAAAGTGCAGAAACTTTTCAATAATATGAGATCCCAATCGTTGATACTTTGAAGTGTATCCCGTGAAGTTTGCATTTGGTTCATGAATTCTCTGCATATCCCTATGTCTCCAAGATTTCTACTTACCTTGTCTTCCAGTAGATTTAGTGTTTCTGTTTTAATATTGAGGTCTTTGATCCACTTAGACTTTAGTTTTGTGCATGGTGATATGCATGGATCTGGTTAGAGTCTTTGGCATGTGGAGAGCCAATTTCTCCAACACCATTTATTAAAGAGACTATCCTTCTTCCAGTGGACATATTTAGCCCCTTTGTCAAATATCAGGTGGCTGAGTGTCTTTTTAGTTGTGCTTGCATCTTCCAGTCTGTTCCATTGATCCTCAGATCTATTTCTTTGCCAGTACCAAGCTGATTTTATCCCTGTGGCTTTATAGTATTGTTTCAAGTCAGGAATTGAGATGCCTCCTGCCTTGCTTTTGTTGCCCAGAATTACCATTGCTATTCTAGATTTCTTCTGTTTCCAAATGAATTTTAGTAGTGTGTTGTCTAGATCTGTGAGGTATGTCAATGGTATTTTGATTGGGATTGTGTTAAATCTGTATAACAGTTTTGGGAGTATGGCCATTTTCACAATGTTGGTTCTTCCTAACCAAGAGCAAGGAATGTCCTTCCATTTTCTAATATCCTCTTCAATCTCCTTTTTCAGTGTAGTATAATTTTCAGCATATAGGTCTTTTACATTTTTGGTTAGGTTGATTCCTAAGTATTTCATTTTTTTAGAGGTTATTGTAAAGGGTGATATTTCCATACCTTCTCTCTCATTGAGTTTTTTTGTTTGTGTACAGGAATGCTATTGATTTTTGAGCATTGACTTTGTATCCAGCTACGCTGTTGAACTTGTTTATTACCTCTAGCAGTCTTTTAATGGAGTGTTTTGGGTCCTCTATATAGAGTATCGTGTCATCTGCAAATAGTGATAATTTAACTTCTTCCTTTCTTATCTTTATTCCTTTTATTTCTCTCTCTTGTCTGATTGCCCTGACCAGTGTTTCCAGAACTATATTGAAAAGGAGTGGTGATAGTGGACATCCTGATTTTAAAGTGAAAGCTTTCAGTTTTTGTCCATTTAGTATTATGTTGGCTGTAAGTTTGTCATAGATGACCTTTATAAGGTTGAGGTAGACACTGTGTATTCTGCATTTATGAAGGGTTTTTATCATAAACATGTGTTGGACTTTGTTGAAAGCTTTTTCTGCATCTATTGAGATGACCATGTGGTTTTTATTTTTGGCTCTGTTGCTGTGGTGTATTACATTTATTGATTTGCGTATGTTAAACCATCCCTGCATTCCTGGAATGAACCCCACTTGGTCATGATATATAATCTTCTTGATGATTTGCTGCATTCTATTTGCCAGTATTTTATTGAGAATCTTGGCATCAATGTTCATTAGTGAGATTGGCCTATAGTTCTCTTTTTTGGTTGAACCTTTCTCTGGTTTTGGTATCAGAGTAATACTTGCCTCCAGGAATGATTTAGGAAGGATTGTTTTCTTCTCAATTTAATTGAAGAGTTTAAGGAAAAGGAGTATTGGCATCAAATTATGTCTAAATTTCTTGTAGAATTTAGCTGTGCATCCATCCGGACCTGGGCTTTTCTTTGTTGGTAAATTTTTAATTACATTTTCAATTTCAATAGCTAATATTGGGTTGTTATAAACTGCTGTACCTTCCTGGTTGAGCTTTAGTAGTTAATATGTTTCTAGAAATCTGTCCATTTCCTCTGTGTTTTCCACTCTATGTGAGTAGAGATTTTCAAAGTAGGTATTCATGATCTTTTGATTTTCCATGGGATCTGTAGTAATTTCTCCCTTTTCAGTTCTTATTGCATGAATTTGGGTTTTTTTCTTTGTTTCTCTTGATAAGGTTAGCTAGGGGTTTGTCAATTTTGTTGATTCTCTCAAAAAACCAGCTTTTCAATTCATTAATTCTTTGTATTGTTTTTTAGTTGCAATTTCATTGATTTCTGCTCTAATCTTTATAATTTCCTCTCTTCTATGAGCTTTGGGTTTAGCTTGCTCTCCTTTTTCTAGATGCTTGAGATGGAGCATTAGGTTGTTTATTTGTGCTCATTCTGTTTTCTTGATATGACAGTTTATTGCTACGTATTTCCCTCTTAAGACTGCTTTCATTGTATCCACAGATCACAGTATGTTTTTTCTATATTTTCATTGAATTGTAGATATTGTTTTATTTCTTCTTTAATTTCATCTGTAGCCCACTGGTTGTTCAAAAGGCTGTTATTTAATTTCTATGTATTTATGCAGGTTTTGCAATTTCTTTTGCCATTAATTTCCAATTTTAGTGCACTGTGGTCAGATATTATGCATGGTATGATTTCAATACCTTTGCATTTACTTAAGAATGTTTTATAGGATAATATATAGTCTCTTTTGGAGAATGTCCCATGTGCAGCTGAGAAGAATGTGTATTCTGATGTGGTTGGGTGGAACACTCTATAAATATCTACTAAGTCCAATTGTTCACAGGTATGATTCAGTTCTGTTGCTTCTTTGCTGACTTTTTGTCTAGTTGATCTATCTCTTTGTGACAATGGGCTGTTAAGATCTCCTGTTGTAATTGTGTTATTGTGTATTTGGTTTTTCATGTCCATTAGTATCTATCTTATATAGTTGGGTGCTCCTGTATTTGGTGCATATATATTTATAATTGTTAGTTCTTCCTCTTGAATTTTACCACTAACAAATATGTAGTGACCTTCTCTATCTCTTTTAATCATTTTAGGCTTGAAGTTCACATTGTCTGCAAATAGAATAGCTACCCCTGCTTTTTTCTGGATTCTTGTTGCATGGAATACTGTTTTCCATCCTTTGACTGTTAATCTATGAGTTCCTTTTGGGTCAAATATGTTTCTTGTATACAGCATATTTTGGGGTCCTGTTTCTTGATCCATTCTGTCAATCTATTTCTTTTTACAGGTGAATTGAGGCCATTCATATTTATGGATATCACTGATATGTACTGACTCAACTTTGCCATGTTATGTTCCAGTTGTTTCTTTCTGCTTTTCCTCATATTTTATTGCTTATCTTACCTGGTGTTTTCTTTCTGTTATTGTTTTGGGGATTGTGGTCATTTTTATCTCTGTCTAGTGTGTCTTTCAGTTCTCTTTCTAGGGTTGGTTTGGTGGACATGAATTTCTTCAGTTGTTCTTTGTCATGGAAGTATCTTGTTTCTCCATTAAATTTGAATGAAAGTTTTGCTGGGTACCTCAGTCTGGGTTGAAGGTTGTTTTCTTTCAGGACTTGAAATACCTCACTCTAAGTTCTTCTTGACTTGAGGGTTTGTGCTGAAAAGTCTGCTGTGATTCTAATGGGCTTTCCTTGACAGGTGAGTTGTGTCTTTTCTCTGACAGCTTTTAATATTCTGTTTTTATGCTTTATGTCTGAGATCTTAATTATTATGTGTCTGGGAGTGGATTTATATTGACTGTGACTGGTGTTCTATATGCCTCACTTATCTGCATATCAGATTCTTTACCCATGTTTTGGAAATTTTCTGCTATTATTTCTGTAAATACTTTACGTATGTCCTTGCCTGGACTCCTATATCTTCACTAATGCCCATTATTCTTATATTGTTGCTCTTAGCATCATCATGAAGCATCTTGATTGTCATTTCATGCTGCTTTGTTATTTTTAAAAGTTCTGTCCTTTCCTGATCACTAAGTGTGATCCTGTCCTCAAGGTCTGAAATCCTATCCTCAGCTTTCTTTACTCAGTTTTGCACACTTTCAATAGAATTTTTTGTTCCTTGGATGTCTGTTTGAGTTTGTTTCATGAATTCTGCTTGTTTTCTATATTGTTCATTCAAAGTTTCAATCAGTTTCCCATGCTCATGTACTTTTTACTCTAGTTCTTCTTTAGCTGCATTCAACAACTCCTTTACTAAGGTTGGTATATCTATCTATACATGGGAGAGTACTTCTAATTTGATTTCTGCTATAGCCTGATGGAGTTGTTTTTTTTATTTCACTCACTATCTTTTCAGAGATTCCCGATGTGTTACTTTTGGGGTCCTCTATTTCAATGTCTCTTGTACTTGCTTCTGGTGA